>JASANE010024815.1:0-28130 GCA_030248225.1 Trileptium ribeirensis | reverse complement strand
CAAATCGTGGAGGTAATGTAACGTATTTGCTAAATGACAAAATAAAAATGAAATACATGAATGTACATAGTAGCAGTTTATCAGTGGGCAGTTTTTAATTTCGTTCTCACTGCCATAAATGTAACAGAGAACAAAAAGCGTAATCTGAATACGGCTGAAACTACCTTGTCCTACTGTAACTATGGCGATACAAATACACAAAATTATAATTAATACTTGTATCATACTTCTTACTAATTATAATAATTAACCTTTCAACGGTGCCAGAACCAAACGAATTACAAAACACCATTGGAGCACGACAATAGCAAAAAATGCCAACTGTTAACAGCCTTAGTGGCGGGGCCCAGTACATTTAACTTTGCGGCGCGCGTGAGCTGCGATAGTGGTAACTAGAGTCACAAGCGGTGTCCATCTTTTGCAATTACACTATTCACCAGAAATAACCGTTGCTTGCCCGTTATTCTAAACGTATTATGACACTGTTCGAAACATAACACTGCTGGCGACAGTCATTTCTGGCGCTCATGCTATGCTACTCGATTTACCGACACAGTATTGATGCAAGGATGAGTCACCGTGTTTGTGGTTCGAACATAGGACCTAACGATCGACAGGCCGACGCTGTACCGATTGAGCCATCGGGCTTTTTGATTTTCACAACAGGTGTATGTACCTAGACTAAAATGTGGCGGTCGATATCGAATACACTTAAGGCCATAATAAATTGCAGGCGTGTCTTCGTCAGGACGGATGAGCCCGCGCGAAGCAAGCTCGTACGTTCGTTGCGAATCCATATGAAGTCCAGAGTACCTAAAAGCGAAACAATGAGTAATATAATTAATCCTTGCCAGTTTTAACAAATAAACTGCTAAGTATAATTCCATTTCTCTTATGTAAACAGCTATATCCAAAGAGGACTTGGAACTAGCCATAGAATTCCTGTATTTTAAATAATAATTTGAAAATAATATTTCTCGATAGCCTCAAGTTACTGAAAAAGAGTGGGACGGATGTTACTGAGTACAAATTTAAATGCTTCAACCCTTGCTACGAAAAAGTAAAGTTTTTGTAAATTAGTAAACTCTATGAGTTTAATTTTGCGTTCGTATTTATCGTAGCTTATACAATAAGACAGAGGGAAACGACTTAGCGTATGCAAATCTATTGCCCATAGCCCCGTTTAGGAATAAAATTCAATAACTGCTTGAAAATTTGCATATACCGTGCTACATACAGCACTCGCCAAAGTGACTGTCGCTAGCTCGCGAAAAAGCAGTTTGTTCTAAAAACAGAATTTATCATTTTTAATGGTTCCGAAATCTCGACTGATCCACTCACTGGCGGCTTTAAATGCGACAGTCGTTTCTGGCGCGTGCTGTACTATCGATCAGATTTAAGCGCTTCAAATATAAATAATCTTACAAAATTGCAGTCTATATACTTGCCACGACCAACTGTCGCTTTACTAGGATTTGCAAAAGAGCAAAATAATTATAAAATTTCACTACCCCTGCCCAAATTGCAACCCACTAACGAATGAACAGTAGTAAATATAGCGACTACTAAACGAATAAAACATTTCAAAAAAACTAATAATAACCTACATACTTATACGCTTGCTGTTGGTAAGTTGTTGCAATCTTTGACAGATATTTATTCAACTTGTTTCTCGTTATATGTCCTGAAAAATTACACACACATAATAATCCACTCATAAATATCCACATTATGAAGATTTAGCAACTGCTTTTTGCCCCAGATTTTACCGAAAAACTTGTAGGTGTGAAAAAACAATGTCCATTATAGACACTGTTTCACAGAACGCTTGTAATAACTTTCTTATACAGAAACATTCACATTGATTTAATGATTTAATATATGGAGCTGTGTGCGAGATTCTGTTACAATGTTGCACACAGATCATCCATGTTTGAGGCAAATTCCACGAGCAATAATTTCTAATTTTTACTAATTGCAAGCAGGATGATAATAACGGAATATGTTTGAAAAAGGAAAGCTTAAAAATGGAGTAAAAGAATCTAAGATATTACACTCGCTAGGCTAGAGTCGTTCGATGTTTCTTCGAAAATTTCAAAAACGTGCGAAAGGTGTTCGCATTTCTTTCGAAGTCGTCTGAAAGTTTTAACACGCTGTTTTAAAGTTGCTCGAGGGTTGATCGAAGTTTGCTCAAAACCAGCCCGCGAATTGGAGGTAAAATTTTTTTGATGTTCGTTTTTGGAACACCCATAGTAATTTTTGCGAGTACTGTTTATTCAAAGAAACCGCAGTTAAGTTTCGAGTGTTTATTCGGTTAAGTTTTCATACTTGCAGCATTGTATGCAGAGGTACATAAAAGTTACATACATACATCATGTCAAATCCCATAAATGACTGTCGCGTCTCAAATGAATGAACATCGACCAAATATCGAACAAAATTTACCTATTCCCGAATAAGTTTTGAACATACTTCGAAAATGTAATTTAAGTTAATAGCGCTAAAAATTTCGAACATCATCGAACAAAATTCGAACACTTGTATTCCAAAATAAGTCTTAGAAACATTGAATAAACGTATGTAGCACGAACATATCAAACGAACAACACTCATTTTTGCGAGATCTTTAGACAGAACTTTTATCTTGATGTCCACGTAAAATAAATTTGTCTACAGCCTACAGCAATGTCTCTAACGTTCGCCGCTCTTAAAAGAAAAACACTGCTCAACAAATACTCGACATCCCAGCCAGTATGTTTTAAGCGAAATAATTAGGCACACGAAGCAATTATTTCATCAAGTGCGATTTAAATGAATGTTTTTGCCAGACAGAAACAACGTGGAGTGTCCTAATTATCAAAAACTTATACAAGTAGAAATCTCACTTATAGAAACAATATTCCACTTTGTTGCCTTGCTTGTACACCACAGTAGTATTGGCTATTGAGATCCCCAGTTTAACTATTTATGGCAACATACAAAAATCCGATAAAAATAAATTTTTATTATCTCTATACAATAGTCATTTCTTTAAATATTTTATGGTGTAGATAGTATGTTCTTGGTTTAGGGCTTAACCAAAAACATCAAATTTTGAACTGTGAGTTCATTGACCTTTAAGTTTATAAGGATTTGAAAAAATACGTTTCATTATGTTTGTGGGTTGATGCGTTCCAGGCCAGGTAGTTCCCGCAAATGCCAAATTTTGTGTGGAAATCACCCGCTGAATAACTGCTGCAGGTGATGCAACACATTTAACGCTTACTAAATGTGGTCTTCTCAATAATTTTTCCGCAATCAGAATAGTCCAGAGTCGATTTGCCAAACTTGCCGCTAATTTCGTACACCTGCAATTGAATATTAGTTTTCAAAACAATATTATACTATTATACTGTCTGATGTGTGACACATCAGTAGCTTCGGCAAAATACTGACAGCGACTGGAAGGAATTATTGGTCAAAAATAAATGCAAAAATCGTTCACGATAATTTTCGAACAGCTCACTTATCATTTTGCTTTTCTTTCTGCCCCCAACCGTATAACGCAATAATTGTTATAAAAATGGAAATTAGTATGCAGTACAGTTTCCCAACAATGTAATCCGATAATAAATTGTAATATATACATAATCATCGCCGTTCACCGTAATAATTCTTGACCACGTCAGATTTCTTCTTCGGATAATGGTATATCGTTTTGCCTCTTTCTGTCTAAGGCTTGAACTTAAGACTAAGCTTAGCATGGACGGTACACAATAAAACGTTACAATTTTGCCATAAGGTACTCTTCATGTCAAGCTCACTTCCACCCTCAGTTATGGGGGACTTAACATGGTCCATAATTTTCCATAGCCGCTGCAAACGCAAAAACTGGCATTTCGTGGCTTTCTCGTCGCATTAACAATGTTTTTGACGATGATTTTACGTGTACAGTATTACGTCTTAAAAAGGAGAATCTTTTCATCGCTTCTCAGTTTCCAAATTGGTAGAAACCAAGCAACAACAAGACACCAAGATCGCATCTATCGTTATTTATATTAATAATTTTTTGCAATAAAATTGTTGGTTGTTTTTCTATGCAACTGTTATGTGAGGAATCAACACGATGCGATTGAGCAAGACAATGGTATACGGTGTTACTGTTCATCGGTCACTCAAATGTCTTCTGTTTGCTGTGGTGTGTCCATATATTTTTTCCGGAGTGGCGGATCGGACTTCGACTCATCATTGTTCAACAAAAATTTCTAAATATGTTTTAGGTTTTTATGGTCCAGTTAAGGTCTAACGGGGGCGCGAGTTCCCCACTGGATTCGCTATTGTCTGTGCTTACAAGTTTATCTAAGGAATTATTGTAAGTTGTTCATGGAACCATAGCATTGAATAATCAACGTCTGCACGGTTTGAAGGCATTTAACGTAAACTTAAGGGTTATTTTTAAACCTTGTACATAGTAGCAATCAGCTGTGTCCTATAAAATATTATTACTGTTAACGCGACAATGAGAATAACTATTCGTGCGCAGTAACTCTACCATATTGTCTAACCGCTCAAATACAGGAAGTATCGTTTTCACGAATGCTCTAGCCGTACCGACTAGTCTGGCGAATCCGCTAAATTTTTGAACGCGACGTCAGAATTATTATGAGTTAAGCTTTACTAAATGCCAAACTTTACTTTCAGATGTCGAGCCTTTCTCAGAAGCGGTAACATTCGCTCACAACCGTCGTTGATACCCATTGCTGTAATAAAAATATGTATATCAAAATACTTAAATTTTAGAAGCCAGGCTTTAAATTCTTAGTGCCGTACGAATGCGTTTCAGAAGCATAATACTGCTTTTAATATAGCCATAGTCTATGCTTTGCTTCAGAAAAAATGTTTTTTTGATAAAATTTATTATACCTTGTTGCTTTTATGTCCTTCGAGCGGTAACGGACATAAATAAAGCCAAATTTTGCGAATAGCAAATGAATTTTAATGTTGCACCAACTCACGTGAAAAATTTGCTTTCATTTCTGTCTGTAACTTTAACCTCTAGCTCGTTAAGCAACGTGGACAAAAATTTATTTATAATAGTGCTGCAGGGACGTATGTTGGGTGAGTGAGTGGTGATAACATTTTAACACCCTACGCCTTTTGTTACAGTTAGTGTAGTCATTTTGTAGCACGAAGCCTCTTTGGGTTGTTAGACATAAATGGAATACACAGACGGACAAATCTAACATAAAAGAATCCTTTATATCTGCAACAAAAACAAAATCTGTCATTTAATGACAACTTACTTATCAACATATAAATACATTATGTCTACACACATCGCTACATCAGCTCACAAAAATACTGAAATTCATAGCAATAAGAAGCTGGCGTAAAATTTCCATGCAGAACAGTACTAAGAAGCAATGAGTAGAGAATATAAAATTAGACGCCAGCAGAAAATTAGACATTTTAAAATCAACGATAAACCAGATATAGGACAGTTTATGTAGCGTAAAGATCATCCATAAGCTAACAAAATTTAACGTACATTGCCTCCGACTTTGCATTTTCATGGGTTTCAATAAATCTCAAGCATTAAATGTCCAGCACTTGCCAAATGTCTGTCGCGTTTAGAATGAACGAAAGTTGAATACAATAATATCGAACACAATAATTTGTCAAAAAAATTCGTACAAATCTTGAACACCTTTCGCCCAAAATTTGATAATATTTTGAACGAGATGCGAAAAAAATCGAACGAACTTTGTAATCGTTTATACCACGTAATAAAACTATAGTTCATACAGAATGACCATTTTTGCAGTTTTATATTACCAAACAAACGCTTCTTAGACATACGACAGATTCCGCACGTGTCCCAATCGAGATCCATCGTCGTCTCCAGACGAAAATCTTCCGGTATGTATCGATCGCCAACAACTGTAAGCATTGTAATAAGATATTGCTAATTAGGTACCACTGTTAAACACAGTAAACATTTAAGCCAGTAGTAATATTTTCTGGAGAATACCGCTTTCAGCGACGTCACACATTCTTCGTGACACATTTTTACGATACAATAAGAATTACGATTTACCATAACCCTGAAGAAGCAAACGGAATCATTTTTCGTGCCACACATGCCTTTAAGGTACGATAAGAAATACGGTTTACCATAACACTGAACAAAAAAGGAATCATTTTTTCGTGTCTCACATGCGTTTAAGATACAAGAAATACGGTTTACCATACCACTTAACAAGAAAACGGAATCATTTTTTCGTGTCCCACATGCGTTTAAGATACGATAAGAAATACGGTTTACCATAACACTGAACAAAAAACGGAATCATTTTTTCATGTCCCACATGCGTTTAAGATACGATAAGAAATACGGCTTAACATAACACTGAACAAGAAAACGGAATCATTTTTCGTGCCCCAAATGCGTTTAAGATACGATAAGAAATATGGTTTACCATAAACTGAACAAAGAAAACGGACTCATTTTTTCGTGTCCCACAAGCGTTTAAAATACGATAAGAAATACGGTTTACCATAACGCTGAACAAGAAAACGGAATCATTTTTCGTGCCCCACATGCGTTTAAGATATGATAAGAAATACGGTTTACCATAACATTGAACAAGAAAACGAAATCATTTTTCGTGTCCCACATGCGTTTAAGATACGATAAGAAATACGGTTTACCATAACGCTAAACAATAAAACGGAATCATATTTCGTGCCCCACATACGTTTAAGATACTATAAGAAATACGGTTTACCGTAACTCTGAAAAAGCAAAACGGAATCATTTTTCGTGCCCCACATGCGTTTAAGGTACGATAAGAAATACGGTTTACCATAACGCTGAACAATAAAACGGAATCATATTTCGTGCCCCACACGCGTTTAAGATACGATAAGAAATACGGTTTACCATAACACTGAACAAGAAAACGAACATTTTTCGTGCCCAACATGCGTTTAAGATACGATAAGAAATACGGTTTACCATAACGCTGAACAAGAAAACGGAATCATTTTTCGTGCCCAACATGCGTTCAAGATACGATAAGAAATACGGTTTACCATAACACTGAACAAGAAAGCGGAATCATTTTTTCGTGTACCACATGCGTTTAAGATACGAAATACAGAAAAAAATCAGTAGTTATGGAGAGACAAATTCGCGTTTTTTTCAGGAAAAATTTGTGATTAACAATTATTGATGACAAGTTGTCAAATTTTCGCGAAATATCGAACAATTCCCAAATTAAACTGTCCGTAACTACATTATAACTACAACATTTTTATACTATCTGTCCGGACTGCGTGAGAATATATTTTTATAACATACAGAACAATAATATGAACAATTAATACTAAGAAGACATCTTTATAGTTACCCAGCGGATGATCAGAATAGTCGTACTGTGGTCGAACACCAACAATCTCCAAATTATGTGTCGACGGATTTTCTTCGATAACGCGCCTGAGATACGTTCGTGGCTCCCGACATTCCATCGAGTTCAAATCTGTAATAAGAAGGAAATTATTGCAACGAATTAAAATAATTTTATTGTTTACAAACAATATCGTATTCCTATTGCGTTCGATCATATTTGCTGCCGTATTGTATGGAGAGTGCTTACATTACTCTGGTCCATTCCGATAACACATACAATTTTTCACTGGATCCTTTATCGGATAAAGCGGTTTGAAAAACAATAGACATACGCATTGTACAATGGCAGGCGCAGAATTTATTCGTACCGGATTGACCTGACGCAATGGGACTACAAATAACATCGGATGGAACGTGAACACGACATATTTGAGCGCACTGTCGGTGCACCGCTAAAATAATAAAAACAAGTGTTTGTTGAGCCCATTATTAAGCGAGTGCTACTTTGGCTAAGTATGGTTGCAAAATTACGTGTATAGTTGTAAATGCCGACAATAAAATTAAAAGGGAATCGCCAACTCTAAATCCAACAGTTGAAAGCCAAACACCGAAAACGATATGGTTTGATGATCATTCCGTTTTGTTTAATGGCAGTGGTTCAAAATGTAGTTTGGTTTGCAGGAATATTACGAAATGCAATAATTATTATATTACTACTGCAGATAGAATACTACGAATCACTTCAGCCTTTGTTAACAAAATAATGTTAGCCATTGACGAACGCATAAAACTTGTCAAAATCGAAGATCATGTCAAAGTTCCCCGTATAACTCAGGAGGCAGAAAACTTGACATGAGTTCCCTAGGGCAAAAATCTAAGTTAATTGTAAGACCAGGCTTAGGCTTATACTTATTGTGCGCAATACTTCTAAGTGAAACTTTTGGTTTACAAGCGACATTTTGAGTAGATCTGTGTTTATCCTGTGTATAGAACATTAGTTCTACATATAAAATGACCAGAACCTTGAACCTCCACTGTGTCTGAAATACCATTTCACGCGAATCTGATTAACATATTTTCTACAGAAACAAAAACGTATATATTATGTTTTAAACTTCCTAAACGCAATGCAATGTTATATTCTTTTAAGACAAAATAATATAAATTTGGGAGATTTACAACTCCAGGAACTAAGGTTTCCTTGAATAGCTTTTGTACTGCGGCACGTTGCTTTGATAATGACGTCTATTTTAATTTCATACTCCGGTATAGCAATAAGTTTGTTACTTACGTTAGCGGTTGGTGAGCCGCTTTGTAAATTGTATTATCGACATTGATAAATAAAATTTCATTTATATAAGTTCGTAGATACACGTGATTTTGCAACCGTACTTAGCCAGAGTGGCACTAACTTCATAAAAGGTGCAACAAATACTTGTTTTGGTTATTTTAGCGACCGAATGAAATTTCAGGTTTGCTGAAAAGGGTTAATCGTTTTGCTTGTTTTCGATATTTTAGTGGGTGAAATAACTAGCAAAGAAGGTGAGAGAATATTGTAAAAATATTTCCATCGGCGTTCGATGTTCTGTTTGTCTTTAATAGTTTAGTGTGTGAAATAAGAAAGGGCTTGATTGAATATTTTGAATAATATACCGTAACAAGTTCAGTGTTTTGCTTGTTTTCGACATTTTAGTGAGTGAAATAGCGAAGGGTGCTGTTATGACTGAAAAAGCATTTTTAGTTTATTACAAACTTATAAAAATTTAACAAGGTTCCAATAGGGGTTTCTTTTTCCAATTCCCGTTTAGAAAGTTTTGTTTTTATCATTTTTCTTGAGAGAAATATCCAGCAGGAGACATCAAAACAATTCACAGCAGGCAGATTTTCACAAAATCGACAGAGTGCCCAAATCAATCACACTTTTAGCGAGCCAGATACGAAGATTCGAGGTACCTAGGTACTGGAAACAGTGTTCACAAAGTTATTAGAATGCACAATTAAATCAAATTTGTTTAGCGAACTTAGATAGCACTTTGGGCGAGCCAGATACGAAAAATAGAATTTTTGGGTCTCCATTAAACCAATTTTAGGGGTTTAGGAAGGTAGTTTGGTACCGGAATAGTATTCACAAAATCACTAAAGTTTCCAATTTGCTCAAGTTTGCTTTTTAACGGACCGAAACCGATTATTAGCCAAATTTTAGAGATAGCACGTTAAGTACAGGAAATAGGGCTCACAATGTCACTATGGTGCCCAATTTTATCAGGTTTGCTTTTTGATGGACCTAAATCGCACTTTGAGAGAGCCATATACGAAAAATAGAATTTCTGGGTCCCCCAAAACACTATTAGACCAATGTTTGGAGTATATGAAAGTACTGGAAATAATGCTCAAAAAGTCACTATAGTGCCCAATGTGATCGAGTTTACTTTCTAGCGGATCTAAATCACACTTTGGCCGGACCAGATACGAAAAATCGAGTTTCTGAAATTGACGGTTTTCCGGTATCTCAGAAACCGGTAACCGGATCGGGTCATAACAGGCAACATTCGACTCGTTTCCACAAAAACTATCGATTGACATCAAAATCACCCATGTAAACCTTCTTCTATGTAACTAGCCCCAAAAACCTATTTCAAACCCTTCTCGAGAGCTAAACAGCACTATATATAATGTCTTCCGGGGAAGCCTCGGCGAAACGGGTGTTCGTGGCTTCTCTCCCAGAAGCGACAAAAAGAAAATATTCATTTTCAATGCTCGACAAAAAGCACGGACTTGAAATGACAAGAGAACAAAATTTACCTATATTCTCGAAAAAAATTTTCAAGTATCGAACACTTTCCAGACAAAAATTGAGCATTCGCAATTAAATATAAAAATATGCTAAAAATTCGGAACACGTACTGAATGAAATTTGAAATTTTTCTATGGAATATAGGCAGAATGAAAGTCGAGCGTTCATCGAGCGAACAGCACTCAGGTCTGGGGACTATTGTCTATATTGGAAAAAAATTTATTTGGGTAACCACGGGCGTAGCATAAAGTGTGAGGGAGGCCACCTTTTCGCCCAGCCCAATTATTTGTAGAAACAGCCTCAGACCTTAACCCCGTTCAAATTCCAAAAATGTAAGAATCACCACATTGGGTCGTATCCTTTAGCTCTTCGTCAGCTATAAATTGGTCAATTTTGATGATACAGCAATAATTATGGCAATTTTGACGAGGTCGTTCAGAACATATCCACGTAAGCCACACTTTATATTTTTTATTTTTTTCTGGTTAACCGTGGCTTAAGGACTTATGCTTAACGTTTCGCATACATGTCTGTAGCTCCTTAGCCCATAAACCGATGCAGCTGATTTTTCGCTATTCGCCTCGCTCAGCTTTGCGTTTCGAATGATATACATAAAATTAATATATTTTTCGAGAAAAAAACTTTTTTTTTATTTTTGGCGATAAGAACCAAAAATAGAAATTCTTTGTGATAAATGCGGCAAAAAGGAAATCTTCTCTCGAGATCGAACAGTACCAAAATGATAGATGTATCTCCAAAATTGACCAATTTCGGGCTGGAAGTCTAAACGATCATATGGCAACAATACGACCACTCTCAAAACATAACAAAACCATAATAACATATATTTCTTGTTACAATAACCAAGAAGAACAAAATTTCCGAAATTTACTAAATTCATTCTAGAATGCGTCATTCAACTAAATTAACAAATACAAATTTTTTTTACAATATTTTATTGCCAAAGTTTAGTAGCAATTTATGCCGTGTACACAGTCCCACAACTTCAATAACTAAACACTCAGTGTTTGTATTTAACAATCCATTAAATTATATAACCCAATAAGCCCCTTGTTCACCCCAGATATAAGAAACTTAATTAGTCGAAACATTTGAACGCTAGCCCAGAAAACGGTTTCTCGAACTGAAACAAAAAGTGCTGTAAGGACAACTCTCGATTAGTATCTCTATATTTCTTTATTCTACGCCTTTAAGACCAGCAATCTTATAAAAGTCGCTCATGATGCAAATGGTCAAACCACCAAAATTTCTAATACGGATCGGCATAATAACTGTGATAATTTCGGCAGGAATGTCATTGAAGCAGCAAGGCGAACACAAAGCTAATGTGCAGTGCACAATTCTAATCTATTCCATCAATCCAGTGATACAGACAATATTTTGTACACATTACCACTATCTGAGGATAATTAGTTCTTACTTGCTCCGCCAAAATTAAATATTTATAATTATTAGCAACCATTAGCCGTTCATTTGTTCCACTTTATTCTTTTTGTTAGACTTCGCATACACTGAAACATCATACAATCCCCCTTCCTCATAAACGCTATCTATCGAACACTGTTTTCGTTAAGTACACTTATAAAAATAATGGAAAACATTCATATATATTCCTGTACGTATACAATATAAATCTGTAATATATATATTTTGGCTATTATTCGGCTACAAAAATACTGAAACTAAGCCAAAACCGGAACAAATCGTTGGCATTAATAACAACAGGCAATTCAAATACAGGTTTTGCAGGATATGTACGATAAATTATTATTATAGTTCCCTGGAAATACTTTTCTATTTTTGTTTATAAAATAAAGTATAAAATAGAATTATATAAATGGTTTTCTATTTTTTACAATATACATATGTACGTAAATCTTATATATATAAAAGCAAAATCCTGTGTCTGTCTGTCTGTGTGTGTGTGTTCGCAATAGGCTCAGAAACTACTGGTCAGATTGACACCAAATTTGGCACAGTGCTACAACACGTCAGGGGTCAGGACATAGGCTACTTTTAATCCAGGTTTCTGCTTTTAAAAAGGTACTTTACTAAGTACTGAAACAGTACATTTTGCATTATCTGCATATTCTACAAGTCTGATCGCACTGAAATTTGAATGTCAATGGCAGATATTAGGCCACAAACCTTATACATATAAAAGCAAAATCCTGTGTGTCTGTCTGTGTGTGTGTTCGCAATAGGCTCAGAAACTACTGGTCAGATTGACACCAAATTTGGCACAATGGCACAACACGTCAGTGGTCAGGACATAGGCTACTTTTTATCCCGGTATCTGCTTTTAAAACGGTACCTTACTAAGTACTAAAACAGTACTTTTTGCATTATTTGCATATTCTACAAGTCTGATCGCACCGAAATTTGACATGTCAGTGGCAGATATTAGGCCACAAATCTTATATATATATATAAAAGCAAAATCCTGTGTGTCTGTCTGTGTGTCTACCCTTTCTCTTTTGCGACATATTTTTCGAGAGGTAGTTTAGTGTATAGCTATTTTTCAGAACGATCTCTTAGCTCTGTTGTGTTAACTATTTAGTGTTGTTCTGCTGTCTATACTCTGTTCCACGGTTTAGTTGGCAGCAGTTGTATATTTGTTGTTTATATGAGTTTGTTTGTTGTGTTGTTTATGCTACATTGTACTTTGCACTTGCCGCCATTATGCTGCTGTCGCCAGCTTTCCTGTAAGGCAGACGGCAGTTCGCTAAAGTTAATCTTCATATAACCTGTAACTGTTAAGCACGACAGGTGCCAGACTATCTTCGGTTTTTCTAAAGGAACCTACAAATTCCTTCTGCATCAAGTTTTTGTATTTTATTTCACGCGCAACACCGAACAGTATATACTGTACTAAAAAGTGAATACTTTCTCGGGCACTACTGTTGTGGCCCGGAATAACGAAAAAGGCCTGGCGCTAAGCGCCAGGCCACAATAAGTACAGCTAGTATAAATATATATACAACTACACTATATGCACATTCAGTCAAATATGTACACCAGAGACGGAATCGGGCCCCCATTTTGCGCCCCCTCATGGTAGTTCCAAAGCAGCTAATGTTGTATAATAACAATTCTATCAAATCCGTAAAAAACGGCCATGGAAAATAGTTTGAATCTCTGTAGCAAACTGATATTACATGCAGTGCGAAACGACTATTTCTGTAAGCTCTTACCAGAAACTGCTGTCCTTGACAGAAGTAGGTGTTCATGTGATATGTATTTCGCTGTGCCTTTTGAAATTTGCGTTGTCATCCTTTGAGATCGCTTTTAGGCATACTGCAAGCAGTTTGGAAGTACTCACATACGAGACGGATGTCAAAAACGCACATTCTTTGGTCCAAAGCTGTAAGTCCTGTTTCCAACCTGATCGGCATAGACGTGTCCCACATCGCAGCCCAGCACCCTGCTACCAACCGTACACCCTTCTGTTCGGATTTTATTGCTATTGGGAGCAATTATGGCAGAGTTTGGTTTATCTGATATGTCTCCGAACCGCACAAACAAACAAGCAAAAATCAGCAGAACAAACAAAAAACAAATATATTGTTCTGTTATGATGAGTACAGTGTAGGAGAGAATATAAACTTGCACATGAGATGGATGTTAAAAGATGATCCAAAGCATCATTTTATAGAGTCAAACAATTACCGTATGTACTGACTTGGCGTTGTTTGGTTAACGTAACTACAATAGAGTTAAGATAAATTGTTCCGACATAAAAATAAAAATATCATGGGAAGTATTTTCCAAGTTGCAGAGTTTGGTTTGCCAACACTTGACTTTCCGTTGTGTCTCTGTGGAACAGCCGATCATACAAAGAACAAGACAAGTAAAGGCACTTCTGTTATGATCAGCAAGGTTGAAAAATGGACCGGCAGCTGGTCACGGTCAACTTTCTGACCATTTCCGGCAGGTCGCCGCGAGTCACGTGCTTGACCAGCGCGACTCACCCTCGGGTCTGCCAGGGTCACGGTGGCCCTCAACACCACAAAGTTATATGCCAATGAATTGCGAAAATTTCCTCTTTGTGTAAGGAACTTCACTAGTCAGAACATTACTACCGGTCCGTGACGTACTCTAATTATTTCGAATGCAATTCCTTTTGTGATGTATATACATACTATGTTATATTAGTCAAACTTTTTATAGGCATTTATATACTCGTCGCTTATCTTCGATAACTTTTGGGCTTACGCCTACCCACTGCAAAGTGGAAAAACCGCTGGCATGTCACGCTCACTTCAATGTTATTTTATCGGTGCTAAGTTGCGTATATTGGGCAAGATATTAGTTGTTGCTTACTGCACTATATACTTTGATTTCCCCCGATGCTTCGACATAAATGGCAGTTTAACACAGTTCAACTCACATAGAAAATTTCATTGTTGCTCCGATATTTGTCATTGTCCTAGCTGTGGCGTAACGAGGACATGTCATTTAAGCCTATACTTTTGCCCATGAAAAGTGCAAAAAGAATAGCGCAGAGCCAGTTTCTCGAATGTGCAAATGCAAGTATGCAAATTTATTATAATGCAGGTATGTGTTAAATATGGATAAATACACTATTTGAACATATTGTTAATGCACTCAGCAAGCCTTGGGCTTACGGGAGTTCAATGATTTATACATATTACGTTTTTGTTAAGAATATGTCATTTTCAATAAACATTTTTCCATTGTCCTATGTTTTGATCAGGGAATAACCGGAACCGAAATTTACCGGAACCGGAACCAGCAACCGGAACCGTTCATTTAAACCGGATCCGGAACCGGAACCGGAAGCGGAACCTGGTCTTCGAAATTTATATATAGTAAAACAGATGAAGGAAGAAATGAAGGTATAGTGAATTTAAAATGCTTTAAAAATAACTTTTACATTAAACTTTATGTATTGCAATGGTATTATTGCCTTTCTCAAACTTTAAAGAGACTGAGCAAGCTATTAATATTTATTTATCGATCAAATATGTCGGTTTTTAGACATTCAGACCAAAAATGTCTTCCACTATACACCATTGCGTATACTGCGTCAAATCGAATATGCTTACAAAGCTTGGAGCGTAGAATACACACTTTCGCTCTGTCTCCAGTCGCCTCCCTTTACTACACATACGTTTGTTGCATGTTCTTCTGTAGGAAGCTTAAAATTATTGGTTTATATGATTCTAAGAGAAAATAATAGGTAGAAGGTAATTTTGTGATCAGTGGTTAGAGACACTGGTTAGGCTAGCGTTGGACAAATAATGCCCGTCAGTTAGATCATAATGATGATAACTTTCTAATCAGAATCCTGTAAATGAGACAAACTGTGATACTGCTCGCACAGTTTCAATAAATGCAGTTCATTGCCTAGAAAGCAGTTTCTAGCTGCGCTGCAGATAACGTTAGTTTACTTCAATTTCGCCTGATTTACAAAGTTTACAAGCACACTGGCTGGTGCTTGATGCAATTTATATTGTCCAAGCATACGCTAAGTACTTCTACGTAAGCCATACTCTGCTACCCAGTTGGACCGGTTTAATTCGAACGTAACCCGGAAACTTCTGGATGTGTAAAATAGCTGCTACAGGCATCGACCTGGCTTTGATTTAACAAACTCCTGCAGATTATTATGAAAAATTCCTGCTCAAATTATGTGCCCTACTTACGTTTCACACGGCTAATTGGTTAGTTAATCTTATCTTTTGCTTGGTTGTATTGGAGCTTGATCATTGTATGATATATATTACATATGCTTGGATTACAGGATGAAGCAAAAACGTGGAAAATTTCAAACAAAATTTTTAAACCGGAATTCCGGTTCCGGTATGGTTTTTGCCCTTTGCCGGAACCGCAACCGGAACACGATTTTCGCCGGAACCGGAATTCCGGTTACTCCTTGGTTTTGATGTTTATACATGACCTACCATGAGCTGGTAATATAGATTGTGACGGTTCGAAATCCGGGTCAAGCCAGATCACGACGTCAACGAATTTAGCTCGTGGGTCAAGGGTCAAACGGGTTATGGACGACTAGCCTGCGGGTTAGCGCGGGTCACGGGTCAAGCTTATTGACCCGTTTTCAAGCCTGATGGTGAGTACAGTGTAGAAGAGAGTATAAGCTTTCACATGAGACGGATGTGAAAAGATGATGCAAAGCATTATTTTAAAAAGTCAAACAATTGCCATAAGTACTGACCTGGCATTGTTTGGTTCACGTAACTACGACAGAGTTTTCCGACAGGAATAAAGATAGAAATCTTATGGGAAGATATACCTTTCGCATAAACGGATATGAAAAGACGATGCAAAGCATCATAGAGTCAAACAATTATTGCAATAAGCATTCACCTGGCGTTATTTGGCTAACAGAGTTACGATAGATTTAAGACTAGGCGGTAGTGGAACTACATTTGTGAGCGGAGCTTGGGCTGTGGCATTACGAGTAGTAGGAAAAATAAGAGTTCTGGACCAGATGATTAATGACCTGTCAAACTTTTTGGAGAAATAATGATTAATGTCCCTGGGTCACGTGAACTGTCAAAAATGCCCCTACACCCCGAATCCGTTGCTCTAGGTAGTAGAATGTCTTAGGCTAAGTTAAGGCGAGATTCACTAGCGAGACCTAGCCACGCCTATATCCATCGTCAACATTACCAAATAACACACATTTCCTAACACGCGCTGCCCCGTCTAAACATATGTTACAGTTCAACAATCTAACGGCACAATAACCACTCAACTACAACAAACTACATTCATTATAAATGAGGATACGTTATGCGTTAAATATTTAGCAATATTTTTAGTTTAACCATTATAGATTGTTTGGAGCGTTACCTCTTTAATTGCATCGTGTTAACAGCTGTGCTCATGATATATAGGTTATAGGTGGCATAACGTATACGAAATGCACTGCAAAAAGCTAGGCAAAATTTGGCCCTAAACTTAGCAAAACATTTGGTTCAAAAATTTAATGTTCTTCGTGTGTGTTTCCTCTTAGAGGCGTGTGATACTACTTCTACATGCAAGTCACAGACACTAAACATTTGAGCTAAATCGGTTCACTTACATCAATAATACAAACCATGACAACAAAATACAGACTGATATTCGGCGGACAAATAGTGTTTTTCCGCTACTGCTCCAAAACAGACGGAGACATATACCAACCATTACACTTGTATACGCTTAGCCTCACCATATATAAACTGTTTAGCCACATTACCGTTAAAACTTCTCTCCAAACAAATAACAAAATATTTAATGCAGTGTCTACTTAATACAAAATTATAATAATATAATTATTATAATTATACTTAAATTATAATTATACTTAATACAAAATTATACTTAAATAATATATAAGTACCTGTTGCTTTCAATCAAAACAGTTTAGTAGTATAACAGTGAAAAAACTAATTTATTATTAAATTTTTAAAAGCACAGTAAAACTTGTATCTCTTCAGATTTTTTTAATTTTGCGAGAGCGCGTGAGAATGGTGTTTCTGAAAATTGTACGATAGTTTTTTAGGTATATCATCTAATGATTGAGTGATAAGCTACTAATGGAATTTTAATAGATTTTTCACATACTAATTAGTTTTAGTCGGTTATTAACATAGTTACGTTAATACGATAATGAGTTTTTAATGACTTTTTGACTTGGTCATTAGGACCATTTTGTCAATCAAAAATTTAGGCCATTAGGATTCATCATTTTAATCGATTTTTGAGATGGTCATTAGTGCGCTTTTCACAATCAAGCGTAGCTAATGCATGTTTAATCGATTTTTGAGTTTGCCGTTAGCATCAAAGGTTGCAGTCAAGTGTGAAATTAAAATTTTAACGGAATTTTAGCTTCGAAATTTGCAAAGTTTTGTCAAAAGGTAAAAAGTTTGCTAAAATTAAAACTTCTTTCAAATATTCACCCCGAGCGTTTTGAGCACTATATAAGCAGACTGTCAGTCTCAATTTTTATCAAAGTTTGTTTCAATCCACACGACGAATACGACGTTGAAGAGGCTGAGTCTGGTCTAAAAGACATTTTATGGCAGAGTCTTGCCTTACAGAGCTTGCAATCTTTTATAGATTGCTTCTTACAGTGTCACTGCGTCAACATATGTTGGCTGACAATGCAGGACACATGTACCTCTGCGTTGACTGGGTCTGACTGATATACAAGGCACCCGCGCTTCTGTTCAGACCTGGTTGACCGGCGAATGCAGGGTGTACTTATAAGAGGCTTTTTGTAAAAGTGAGCTAATCCTGTAACGCAACACTATGCCATACAATGTCAAACAAAAAACAAAAACATAAAAATTACATAAACATTGCAGAGGTGATGTCATCAAACGGAGAATACAGAGATGGGTTGTCGTTTCTTTGCACCATGTGCCCAGATGATCTGTCATTCTCAACACAAGGCATTATCCTCACGTCCCACCTGGGACGTAAAATAGCGGAACGCATTTTTAGAGTCTGGCATTAGGCATGCTGGATTAGGGCCTGGATGACCACCCCAAGATCAGCTTGCCATAAATCATTGAGACCCTTTGTTATTGTTTTTACCCTTCGAAACTTATTCAGTTTGGGTTTATGAAGTGTATATGTATCCTGACCTTGTAGAAACTCTTTAACTTTCTGTTTGGAAAAACCATATTTTTAGCATGTTGCCAAAGTTTGTTTACCCCTGAAAAGGAGGCAGGGCTTTTCAAGTTGTAGTACAAATCTTCCAGTTTCATAGTTGATATAGACAAAATGCAGTTATTTTTTCATGTTTATTGGGTAACTGGTTACAATCTTATCTTTATAAATATCATATACAGTCCTAACTGTACGTGTTAACATACCACAGGGCATTACCACACCAACAATATCATCAAATTGTTTCTCCATTATATATTCATTGTTTCCAATATATTTCATAAAATCAAATTCAGTCAAACATTTTTCAATCATCCATTGTCTCGATTCTTCAGTCACAACAAACCAAGACGTACTGCTATTTTCATATTCCAGATGTTTATTTTGCGCGTGATAGGAATAGCTCAGTATTTCTAATGTTTACTCTAATCAGTCGTTTCTCAAAGACCCGTTGGAGATTGAAGGTTGACAATTTCGCGATGAAAGAGTATTCCAAGTTGCAATTTGTTACATAAAATCCCTTGTATGTATCGTCTGTTTGAATCAGCACGAGGAGATTCTTATACGGTACCACGAACCTTCGAAATAGATGTTCAGATATATCAAATAGATAGACGACTTTTTCACTCCACTGTTTAATGGATGGGGGAGGGTGAAGTATTATCTCAAATTGTAGATTATCGTTTGCTCGGTTCACCCAGTGAATGTTGTAACCACGAGCTGGAAACCAAGATTCAACTCGAGGCTTTGTCCAATCTTCGAAACATAACGGTCCATTGAGTGATATTCCCGCAACACAGGACTTCTTTTCATGCTTGTTAACCAGAAAACCGGTCTCTATTGCGATTGTTGTAAGCAGGGTAACGACTATTGCAATAACTTTTTTCAAATTGATTCTTTTGCAACAAAAGATTTGCTGCTTCTGATATATTTCCGGTTCAAATTCAGAAAACGAAACAGATTTGTTAGCCATATTAACTTGTAATGTATAGGATATGCATCCTTTACATGTATTTCGTGCTAATAAAAAAAATTTCCAAAGGAAAGAATAAAGGAAATAAAATAATTAACCACACAAAAAAAATAAATAATGTTTTTGGGTTTTTTTAAATTTTATTATAAATACAACAAAATACATATATGAATACAAAAGTATAAATATCAATAAGAATAATCCATAATATCACAATGTCCGTATGGAATAGATGTTACCCCATCTAGTAAAATATACCTCTTATCGTCATTAGCGCTCAAACTAATCTTATTCTGCTCAACCGTATACAGTTGATGTTTGGAATTTCCAATTTTTTTCATTAAATGTCTAAGCCTAGTAGTATTTCTTAGAGTCTGGATATAGTCATCCATACGGATAGCTTTCTTAAGCGTTTGTTTTTTCACCCGCTTTGCTCTCTTTTTTTCAACACCACCACATTTAATGGAATACATTTTTGGTTTCAGTCCGCAAAACTCCTCTATAAGAATCCCAGCAGTTTCATCCTTCATTTTTCCTAAAACCTTTTTGTTTTTGGTTGAATGTAAAAAGTGGTCAGTGGGGTAATCACTTGTATCAAAAAGGTTCTGATCTGCCATCCTGTCATTGTACACATCGTCCGCACGTATATCATAACAGAGACTGTCAGTATCGGTAAACAAAAGCTCACAGATGTATCTGTTCTTGATATAGTTATAGTGGAAGTCGTACATTAACATTTTGGAAAGCTCAAGTACCGTAAAACCCACGTAAATTGGTTTGCATAAACAAACACTGGGTTTTTCATTGAAACTGCCACCAAATTTTCATCAAAAATTGTAGACCCAGTATATCGGGGACTTGCTATCAATTTCTCAAACCGTTTAGGACAATTGACAAGCTCAATATTTTTATACGTCCGCACATTTTCCATAGTTTTCCCAAATACTGCATTGTTCAAAAGTTTGAAAAATCTTTTTCAAAATCACTTTTCGCTCCCTTCCTCTTCTCAGTATTGAACAAAATATTAGGTTTCATGCACTCAGTTTGATTAAACTGAACGGCCTTGTGTAATTTGGTGACCTTGAGACCCAACTCAGTATAGAGTTTTTAAATTTCTGGCATGTACAATATATCTAGTCTTATTATTTAAATTTGGAACAAGTTTTCTGATGTGGGTATATTTCATTCTGAAATCCTCTTTGACCAGGAGGCAATAGGGAGACAACATTGAGTCTTAAATTTTCATAGGGGTGTGTGTTTGGCCCCTCGCCCTTTTTTGTTTGTTTTTCTTGTTGCTGTTGTTCCTTTGCCCGGTGGAAATCATTGAAATTCCCCAACGTATGCCATGTTCAAAAAACATGTACATATTGGAGTCTTTCAACAATTGCATCCGAACTCCCGTCAACTTTAAACAAGCATCCCATCCAAAACTTGGGAGCGTTATATAATGTACCGGATCCAACTTATAATTATCAATAGCGAAACTTCTAAAACTTTCAAAAACATCACATAACAAAAAAACATCAGTCATCACATAGAGATCATGGTACTGACCCATGTTCTCTAAATCCAGTTCATTCCAAACTGTTTTTACAAAATTGTAATCGTCTTCAGTTATACCTTGATCATTTAGTTTATTATAGAACGCTGTAACCGGAGGGGGTTGTACCTCATCAAAACGTTCCTAACTATCCATATAATTATAAGGGTATACACCGTTTTTCAACATTAATTCCGTTAGATTACCAAATTCCTCCTGCACAGCTGGAAAATTACCATCTTTTTTCAAATTATCAACCAACGCCTGAAGAGAAGACGGTAAAAATTGTAAACTGTCTTTAAATTTAAGGGACCACTTTTATTTCTTAAGTTTTGCAGAATCCTCAACAGCTGTCTTATCCTCCACCACATCATTATCCAAAAGTTCATTATCCTCCATTTCACTGTGTTCGCCCTCTCCAAGTTGATCAAGATCAATTACATCAGAAAGTTCGCCTTCATCAATTTCCAGATGGGGTTGAATATTTGGTTGCATTGAATCGTGGATAGCAAAGAGATGGATCATATGTTGTTGGGGTTTGCTGTTGTTCCGCAATCTGGTGTTGTAGTTTGATACTAAAGGACAAATAATCCTCAGCACCCTTGGGTATACAATCGAGCTTCATTTTCAGCTGATTGGTGAGCTTTCCAATCTCTTGCATGATAAGATGTCCGTCGTACTTTCGCAGGTTGTGGAAAAATATGTTGACATCACGGTTGATTTTGTAGCTAATGTTACATTGATTGTGGACAGCACCGCGATACCGACCGCACAGGTGACAGTGATCTCTGACGCGATCATATAAAAGACGTTGACCACAGATGAAGCAGTCTTTAGTGTTGTGATGGTGAAACCAATCGTTTTTAGTCATTTCCATCGAAATTGGGTTATTGACACCATTGGTACTTATTACCCAATTCAATTATCTTTAGTAAAAAGTTTTTAACAGCGTCCTTGCCTTTGTATACCATGGGTTTACCCATTTCCCTTACGTCGTCACCACAGCATTGGAAAATATCAATCAGCCCATATCCACAAACCTGATGTTGTTGATAAGCTTCGGTGTACGAAGTTGATGGGTTTGGTTGACAGGAATTGATGGGAAGAAGTAGCGTTTCAAAATCAGCGTATATTGTATATGGAGATCGTAGCATCTTGTGGGTGTTTCGGAATTGAAGGATGTCGTCTTTGGAAAAGGTTATTCGGGTATATTAGTTGTTTTTACACATTTCTGTATAGATATCCGGCTTTGCTTGCGAATATTGAGGAAGTAGACATCGTTGACAAAAATACTTTTCCCATTGAAGCCGCGCTGATTTGAAAGCAACCGATCCAGATCCTTGATCCAACAATAATGACCTTTGTAGAATAGTAGATTAACCACTCGCTCATAGAGTCCCCCATATATACGTAGATGGATTAGTTTGCCTTCGTCATACGATATCACGCTGACCCCAATAGTGTTTATTTTCTCAAATTTGCAGATGTCGCTAACTTGAACCGGGAAGTTGATACCTTCGAATTTGAGATTATTCTTGGTATTCCGCCTGTCGATCCACATGAGAGTCTGCTGGAAAAAGAGCTGATAATATTGCCCATTGAAGGCATCTATTGTAGTTTTTTGAACATTGATTACTGCCTTTTTCGATTGAATTGTTTTTGGGAGAGGGAGAGGCTTATATGTGGCCCCTCGTAATCCAACGTATCGAGCCAACTGGAGGTCAAGGTGTTCCACTTGTTTGACTATCCAACCAGATCCTCGTTGAACAAAAGCGTCAATGTTCTTTAAAATGTCGTCAAAAATCACTGAAGTATGTTGATAGACGGTTGAAACATTGAGTATCCGCTGTAATTTGCCAGAGAAGGTCGCTCAGATGGTGGTGTCGGGATCCATATGCTTCTCGAATGTCACCTTCATCATTCCAACGTAAGCCTTTAGAACCTTCCATGTCGACAAACGCTCCTTGATCGCATTCTCCAATTGACGCCTGCTGTGATTAAGAAATACAGCAGGATCCACTACATCGCGACGCGAAGTAATTTGATAACTCTCCAAAAATCCACGTAGTGGTCTTGAAAGCAGCGAGAGTATAAAACCAAGAATGTCAGAAACAAACGCCATTGCAAACTGATTGAAAATTTAAATTACACAGCCTTTTATAGCCTTTTCATGCATTCATAACTGACGCTGATTGGTAGAGCTTAGTTGATGGTGATTGGAATAACGGCAACAGAAGCTTCTAGAACATTCCAAAGTGATGAGTCATCAGTGCTATATTGTATAGTGGAAGGTGGGGCCCATTATTATATGTATTACGTATATATGTATATATTATACAATGCGTGGGCGGAGGGGGCTATATATTACGAATACATGTATATGTATTTATTACATAAGGGTCATTAATCATATTTGACAGGTAATTAATCATTATTTCCTCTAAAAATTTGACAGGTCATTAATGATCTGGTCCAAAACTCTTATTTTTCCTACTACTATTACGAATGTACTCAATTTTATGCTCTTCAAATAACTACATTGCATAGGGCTTTATAATTGGCAAAAATATTATATTTGAATTCTTCGACCCAAAAACCTATAATGGTTTGATCGAAACGATTCTATTTCAATAAATAACACAAATTTTGCAAAATTCTCTATTTCAGCTGCATAAGCTTAACTAATTAGCTAATTATATACTAATTAACCACTCAAAATTTTTTAATCCCAAATATCAGATGCACACTCTGACATGATAGGCTTTCAAACAAAAAAGTTTTTTAAAATCGGTTCAGTGTTTCTTGAGATCCGTCGGACCGAACGAACGAACGAACGGACATCGACTTTTTTGGTCACAGACAGAAAATAAAAACGCTTCGCCTCGCTCCGCTCAATAAATTGTTCCGACAGGAATAAAGATAAAATCTTACGGGAAGTATTTTCCTAGTTGTTTTACAGGGCAATATGTTGCGTTAAAATTTTCTTGTGTCTAGCTGGGAAAGCAAATTTATACTGTACATATGATATAATATGTTTGGAGTACAATTAGAACAAAAATGTAGGAAATTTGAAACAGTATTTTTGCCCGAAATACCGTTTCCGACAAGGTTTTTGTCTTTCATCCGAACGGCAACCGGAACCCGATTTTTGGCAGAACTAGAATCTGGAATTCCTATTACTTCCTGACATATATAAACACTGTAACGACATTATCATATTATATACACATAATTCTGCAATATGTTACCAATCAACATGCACAGCATTATGAATACAACTACGAAAATCACAACTATCCACCTACATACCGTTATCGGTATAAATGCTTTTTGTGCCAAGCCTAACACTGGAACCAAATTCTCATGGGACGCAAAACCATAAGAATTGTACTTCACAATGCCAATTAACAAAATAATTTCAACCTACTAGTTATTGCAAAAATAAAAAAATAAAATTATATCTCCTAACATCTAAAATTCACGAATCTATCGTTTACTTCTTAATACCAACCGAAACAATAATAATACCAAGAGTTCATAATATATGACACCATGTCACACTCATGCGCTTTACCTTGTCCGACAGTGTGGTTGGTTTTCGGCCTTTCCCCTAAAGATGGAAACATGTGCCTCAAGATCCTCTTCAAGCTACTGACTACCCTAAGGTTCTTTAGAACGTCCACCACAAGTTTTGTGGTATCATGAACATACATTTGGGAGTAGATACCACTGAATAAACTTACGGAATAGTCGAAACGCCGAAAGAACCATGGGCAGGAATTGCCAATATGCCCAGTAGAAATTTGGGTTATCAGTAGACCGTAAACGATTACATCGTGAGTGAAGTTAAGGTACATTAGTATGAAAGAGAATCATACTCTTCTTCAAATTTTTATCACGGAATCGTGATAATACCCAAAGTGCATAAGGAAGGCGGACAGCTCCTACCAGTTTAGTAAGAGGCATGACAGTTTAGCACTCTAATGTTAACACGTGTTTGATGATCATTTCCGGTGGGCTTAAAATTCAGCAATCCCTTTTTTGTGGGGGATAATTCGGGCAGTCCATTTTTGAAGGGGCCACTTGAATAGAAGACAAGTGTCGCACAAAACGTCGACGAGTCAATAAGTTTTGAACCTAAACCCCAAAATAAAATGTGATAAGGCCGAAAACGCGCGCTTGATCAGAGGAGAAAGAAGTATCACACTCTTCCGTTATGTACTGATGATAATATTCACTGCAGAACATTATTGTACTGTTTGCATCTGCCAAATTTAATCCATTATCGCGGAAACACATTGTACATCTCGTGAATTGGCTCCGCTGCTGCTAAACGGGTTCTATTCAGTGCTCAGTTAGGCCAAAGAGCATCATTATGTAGATAAGGGTCATTAAGAGAAACAAACAAGCCGTCGTTTTAATGTCAGTGGTTCGAAATCGCTGATCAATCAGGTTGTCTGAATACTATGGCACACTCATTGAACGAACCAACATCAAACAAAAATAAAAAAATTATTCCGCTCCGCGAACAAGATTCGAACAAATTTTGGACACGCACGCTAAAAATTTCGAACAGGTCTCGAACACTTTTCGATCAAATCCTGAAATTTTTTGAACGACCATCGAGCGAGCGCCATTTATTTCTTACGAGCATTGTAAAGCAAAAAAGTTCCGCCATAGTGCTTTTGTCCCGGAGTTCAAATTTTTTATTATTCCCTAAACGTCTCCCAACCGTACAGACGACCCAGAACATTATCTACCTTTATTTGATTATTTAGAAACCCCCGTTTTACGCCAATGTAACGAACAGTGGTCTTTAATTGGCATAGATAAGGCTTATACTTAAATAAACAATAACAGCTATCTATGCAAACAAACAGAAGCGTACACGCGACCTATGCTTTCAGTCATGTCTGGCAATGCTTCCATCAGCCACTGATTTAACCATCGTTAATGGAACAAAAAGTGTTTTACTGAACGTAATATTTACCAATAATTATTAACAAAGTAGAAATCATATCAAGCAATAATGCAAAATATATAGATGTCCACGCTATTTTACACGCTTTAAGTACGACTTACTAAACAAAATAGTGAAATGCCTAAATCTTACGGTTCATAACGAAATAAAAACGTCTATTATTATATATTGCTTGATTTAGAAAGCGGAAGATTGAGTAAAAAACAACATGAAACTAAAAATATAATCTAAAATATCATCTTAATCAATTCGTATGCCCGGCATCGAAGAATCTACGCAGTTTTCCACAGTGTTGGCGGCACGAGAAGATGTACAAAGAACTCAATTCCGAATAATCGTTGTCCACTTTGTCAACTTACAACACCGTTTTCGCATTATGGACAAACTTGTTCCCACAATACTGGTCAAAGTTGACCGCTGCTCGCTCGCAATTGTTAGTGAGAAAATACAATTGTTAGTGAGAAAATAAAATGTTATTGTGTAATTATTATATTGTTTGTTTTTTGTGCGCTCGGTGGCCGCTCATTTGATCCTAAGGCGGCAAGCGATTGTGGTGAGTATAGTATATACATTTTTCACATTGGATAAAAAGCAACGACTTATAGACTTTTATTAGTACTATGAGGGGTTGAATTCAAGTGCCCAGAAGCAAACTAGAGTGCCAGGGGGACAAGATGCACCACGTGTTATACGTGCTAGAAATAGCTGCCGCCTGTAGAACGGCGCTGTTGAACTTACTTGAACGGCGCTGTACATCGAACGAGCAAGTACTGTGATTAAATATCGAACAAGCATTCGAACAAACAATGATCGAACAATGTTCACGTATGGCGGGCGAAGAAAAGTAGTTAGCAGGCATCCGGTAACGATTTTGATTCTGGTGGGGGGCAAGCTAAGGCAAAACACATGTTGGAGGTAAGATAAGATAAAACGCATTTAGGGCTTAGTTCTCCATAGCAGGTAAAGGTCACCCCTTTAAGGCCAGATCCAATTCTGAACCCATATTTATATACTCCAAAACCCCCAAAGTTTCTGAGTAAATTGGCTAAAACTTGGAAAAATCCGGATGATGGCCCAGAACGAAGGATGTACCCTCAGCTAGATTTCTGGGGTAGAACTTCCCACCATTCCTGGGTGCCTGCCAGTTAGTTTTCTAGGCTAACTGCTATTAACAATAACTCACCATTACACAGCCTTCGCGCAACGACACTTTTCAGCGCTTTCATTGTCATTCCAGATGGTTTGTAAACACAAAAAATGCCGTTCAATAGACGCCATGCCTCGTCGGCCTTGAATAACGTAAGTGTGCCGTTTGTCATTGATATAGTTGATTGATAACTGACAGATTGACCAGATTATGTTCAGAGAAATCGAACGCCACTGCTAGCACGCATCGACATACACACGACAGCTCGGAGTGGTTTACGGATCAATATTATTATCTAAAAATATCAGGCTAAAATTTATAGGTTTACTATTATCACAATATTAACCAACAACGTATGGTGTGTACAGTATCAAATCCCCGGTTGATATCGAAACTTTCCAGTATATAAATCAGAAATTTAAATATTACCATCTATCCTTGACCTGTACCCAGGCCTAGGAAAATTACATTATAATGTACACTGCAGTTATTCGCCCAGCTAGAGAGCCTTTTCCCCTGCACCAATCCCTACAACAGTCCATTCGCACCAAAAATAAAATTTCACGAGCCGAGCACCAAAAACCTTTCGCAGCGACCAGCAGCGTCTCGCAATGAAAAAACCTAAAAATTATTCCATT
>JASANE010024814.1:0-31921 GCA_030248225.1 Trileptium ribeirensis | reverse complement strand
GGGTAAACTCGGCTATTATGGACACGCTTGACTTCATTCTTTTTTATAACTGAATTCTTCCGTGTTTTATGGACAGTCTATGCTGCCAATATGGACATGTCAGGGTAATATGGACACATACTTTTTTACGCTTGAAATACTTAAGCCCCTGAAGCAGCGTTTTGTCAAGAAACATAGCGCTTTGTTGAAAAATATAAATTGGTCAAATGAAATATAAAATACAAAAACACTAATAAATCGTGATTAAATTTTTTGTCACCAGTGGGTAGCAAGATCCTCAACATCTAACATACAACACACGGCGATTTTCACTCAAGGGGATTTCCACTCAAGGGTACCATGTAAATACTCAAATGCCACCTGTTGTACAAAAAATAAAGTTAGCAGGTATAGGTGTAGTGCGTCGGCACATAATAATTTGCTTAACTTTTTTCTGTCATCAGATATCACACAACTACAAGCTACTAGCCACAGTCCGGGCAAATGAAGAAACGCTTCAGCGCAAACCCGCACGATGTATGAGCCCATTTGCCGCAGTCTTTGCAGGCATTCCATTGTTCGCCATCGGGGTAAACAACTCCGCACCCACTGCAAACAGGATTTGGTATATCATCTGGTGTAACTTGGCGAACCAAACGTGGGCAGCATGCCGTACTCGTCGATGGCCCAGCTATACTAGCAATATCAGTACTGTGTTCATCGTACCTTTCGTTCAGATAAATTTTAGTTGGACGCATTCTGTCAATTATACCCTGGAGATCGTCACGGTTTTGGGACAGTGGTTCAACCAGATCGTCAAAGTCGAAGGTGACGTTATGAAGATTTGTATAGGTTTTTTCGCATGGTCGTGGTCCGAAAGTGCTATTTCTACAGCTTCAGCCGGCATAAGTTCTTCGTCAGCGCATAATTCGTTGTGGTTTTCGTCAAATTGGGGTTCGTACACTACATCGTTTCTATCAACACTTGTCACATCTTGCTCGAGAACGATGGTATTATTAGCATCTTCTGTTAATTCCTCAAGATTGGACGATGGCGTTGTAGAACTCAATAACCCGGTTGGTTCATCGCAGTCTCCATGTCCTTCAGGCGAATGTTTGCCCAATAAAGAATCAGCTATCTGGAAAGCACTTTGAGGAATGGCATCGAAGTCAAGCGGATACAAGCCAGCAACCCGGAATCCATTTGCTGCACTAGTAGCCTTAGTGGTTTCCATATATGCTGGAGTAAACACCTCGCCAAAATTGGACAAAGTTATTGTTCGTCCAGGACTGTCAGCCATATGTTTCCTGCAGCGCATTGAGAATGATCGTTTGAATGGCCCAAATATTGCTACGTCGAGTGGCTGTAAGACATGAGACGAATGGCTTGGAAGGCATATAAGTACAACACCTGCCTCACTTGCTTTCATGTGGAAATCTTCATTACGCTCATGCGCACCGTGGCCGTCGACAACTAAAACGTACTTCTCGCCTTCAGGTAATGGATCTAGATGTTTTACAAAATGGTTCATCCAGTCAGCAATGTGATCTTTGTTGACATAGCCCGTTTTAGAACAGGTGACGACACAGCCTGTCGGAAGATCTTGCCTGCTAATGGCAGCTTTGTTGCTACCTTTCGTGATTATGTATGGAGGAATAAACTTGCCGGCGGCGTTACAGCAGAAGATTACAGTTGTTGTTGTTGCACGCTCTTGAGATGCAACGTGACGGACACAGTGAGATCCACGACGTGCGACAACTTTACCGGCTGAATTTGGAACAATCTGTACACCTGTTTCATCCATGTTGAACATCCGGTCCTGGAGATTCTTGATACCTTTAACGCGCACCAAATCTTCAAAACATCCGAACAACGTTTTTAATCGGTCGTGATTAGTACCCAAAGCCCGGCTGAGAGATAAATTTTCTGGCTGCCGGAGTGCAATTTCGGAGTGACGTTTTCGAAAGCCAGACCACCAGTCCCATCCCGCCATTTTTGTTTCTCGGTTGAAGTTGTGTGAAATTTTTTTGCTTTCGCAATACGTAAACGCCGCACGACGAACAAAATCTACGTCGCATCCGTGTCCGTTATCTGCCCTTTCCAGGAGAAATTTTGACAGCTTTTGTTCTTGTTCTGCTGTCATAGTTGTAGGGTGTCCAGCTCTATACGTTGATATCTGTGGATTATACAGCCATCGTCTTCGTAACGTGTTGCGAGGTACACCATGGTTTTTTGCTATCGTTTGAAGACCACAAAAGGCTCCTGAAATTTAGGATCATGTATTATTGTCTTTGCGACGCTCACAGGCCAGATTATACATTAGGTGTGATAAAGCAATGCAATACGTAATAGCAACATAAATCATGCGAAAAATCACGAGATTTTGCCACAGTTTGTGCTTTATCGTTTGTGCTTTACTAGCACAATGTCAACTCATAGCACACAGATCCGCTTCTTTAAATCACCTATTCTTAAATCATTTGTAACCATTCGCAACTAATGTAAATATGTTCTACTAAGTCGCATATGCATCATTAACGATACTGGTGTGAAATGTTAAACAGTTTTTAAACATGGGAATGTAGAAGAGTGCTGTGGAACTAGAGGTCGCATTGGGTCTGGATTTCGGACCCGACCCGTCCCGACGGATTCCACACCCGATCAGACCCGAAATATTCAGACCCGACCCGAACAGACTTGGACCCGACCCGATTGCGACCTCTATGTGGAACTACTTAAGACGACTTTACGATGCTTTGGAATTATTTTATTGAGTTGTTTTAACTTGCATAAAGACGTAACGTGTAAACCTGCTATTTCGAACAGCGCTCCAGGCAAAGCACTCATTAACTGCTATCAAGTTTGCTACCATCCTCTTTTGTCAATAGCGATTTGCAAAATTGGAAGGAACAAAAATTATGGGTATTAGGAAATGGCTGCAAAACGTTAGCATAACTGAAAACAACCCGATTGGTAATTGGTACGAAAGTGTTAGCATAACGCGTAACTGTCCGTTTGCGATTTCGATCGATTTTGTTCATTAAACGCAAAAACTCCGTTTTCAAATTCGATGTGTAATATTTTGTGTACGTTCGCGAACAGTCAGGTGTTTAAGTACAGGAACCGATTTGAGATCGCATATTGTGTTCCTAGAACAGGAAATTGCTCATTTCCAAAATCCCCATTTGCGTTCATTGAAAGCAAATTGGACCAAGTAGCAAACGGCCTTAATATGTTAGCCTAACAGAGATCAGGCCTTTCGGTCATCGGGCAGTAAACGTTCATGATGCTGAAAAATCGGGAAATCTAATAGGTACTAAAATCCGCGCGATGTTCGCGAACCGAATTTTGTACATCGTGTCAAGAGGGGATGGTAGCGGGCACATCTTAAGTTTACTCGTGCATAACATAAATAAAATATAATGACAAACCTAGCGCTTCTTCACGAGATTTTCCATCAAGATCACCAATCGCATAGGTTAGTTCCTTTAAGGCTTGTTCCATGCCATCGGTTGACCATTGTTGTCTAACCACCTTCTTTTTGTTTCGAACATTTCTCTGCTTTGAAAGCGATTCGGACGTTTTAGTTGCTTTGGACAAACCTTTTTCCAACGCCCTCCTCGCCAAAACTTAACGCTCGCCATACTTGTCCTGTAATGAAACATAGAACACTACATGCAGCAAAGGTTGTATCAGTAAAATAGAGTTTAGCGAAGCTAACCACTGGTAGTTAACAATAACTAAACCTATTAACCAATTTTTATACTTATTCAGGCACGGCGACGCTTTCTACATTTATTTGTGGCCAGCAAAGCCCCGGTGCATAACGATATACGATGTTTTGATTTTCCGGGGGTACATATTGTAAGCGCAGCAATATATGGCGATAAAATAAACCGATTGTGCCCAGGCCATTTTTTGAGGGGTGGTGGCACACATACACCCTGTTCCGGGTCTCTGAAAGTTATCTGTACAATATAGATTCAGTACTCGTGTCTTTTCCAAATAAAGTAAATTATGTGGTAAACTGCAGCTAATGTATGTAAAGCGGCGAGGACGTCTCTCACTGTATGGGTGAACTTGTCATTACAGAATTACAAGCCACACATATTTATTTGGAGGAGCAGCATCGCGTTTTTATTAACATTTAGGACAAGGACATCGGAGTTGCGCATTTTCAAACTAATTTACCAAAAATATTGCAAAATATTTGAGGATAGGCAGCAACACGCGTCCCATCCAGAAATTTCTGATGGGTACGGCTACAACTCCCGGTGACCAAGCTCCTGAAACTACACATTAAAGCTTGAATAGTTGTAAAAATTTTTACCTGGACAGTGTCCATATTATACTATCAGGGCTGTATGGACACTTTCCAACGTGTAGGAAACAGGTGTCCATATAGCCCACTACATGTCCATAATAGACTGACTGCGTGTCCATAATAGACATACCGGTGTCCATATAACCAAGCAATAGTTTATGCTAAAAAAATATTATTTACATAATTTTTTCACTGAAATTATTACATATTTGCAATCTTCACTCAGCCAGCAACATATCTATATAAAAATTAACAAGCTACTGCAAACATAGACTTACTTATAGAGCGTCGAATTCACTCGAAAAAACAGGCAAATTCCACGAAAAATAAACAAACACAACTTTTGCGCGTTTTATCGTTCTAAACTGATTAACTATTTGTATTAGCCAATAACAGAAACGATCGGGACTCGCGCAAGACCATAAGCTTCAAGATGACGTGCGTTTTGATTGGCTGACTAGACTATAGACTTAGTTATAAGACCTCAAACGCTGTTGGTGTCCATACAATCCTGTGTGTCCATATTACCCGAGCTTACCCTATCTTTTATTAGGCAGATATGTATATCATCACTGGATTAACCGTTGACACTATTATCAAATCTCCCATCTCAAAAAAGTCTGGAAAAGTAAGATGCAATATCACAATCTTTAGCGGCCCCGAAAAAATCTATGTGCAAATTATTAAACGTTACGGCAATTTTTTAAACTATCATGTCCAGTAAAAGTTCCGGTAATCCAAAAGTCTTACGTTATCTTGAAACTTCTGTACAGCTGTCCAAGAAAAGCTGTCGAATCTCCGCGACTTACGGGTAGATGGTCTCGACCAAGGTTAAGCCACAGCTGGCCAAGGATTGGAAACTCTAAGCCAGAAGACCTGCACAGAAAATTTCAGGAAACATGAGCAGTTACAAAGTTATGCTGAAAAATTGGGGAACATGGAGAAAATTATGAAGAATATGCTAGAATATGAAGAACAAGGAGAACAGAAGAAGCGCCGAAAATCTCAACAATTATGGGCAAAATGACTAAATTATGGCAAAGAAATAGAAAAATATGGAGAAAAATATGACGAAAAACAGGGGAGAATAGAGAAAATTATTGCTTATCACTTGACTTACCCACTCCTGAAAAACTTTCCGATATCGATTCCCCGCGGCGATATATATATTTATTCGCCGGTAGGCTAAACGCAAATAAATTGCATACGTAAATAATTTATCGAACATTAGTACACCACATATATACTTGAGAGAAAACTCTCATTCGAAGTTAGACGTGAATTAATGATAAGGTCAAGTGAAAATTCCTAAAAGAGAAAGTTTTCAGCTGATTAATAAATTTTGGACTGAACAATTCTACAATTTCAATTGCGCCGACATTTTAAAATGTACTGCTGACAGTTCATAACAGTATTTTAAATATATGTCTGTTTTTGTATTTTAATAGAAAAAATGAAATATACCATATGATGCATATATTTTTTATAAACATATATAATTATAAACATATGTAATTGTCTAGTAAGCTAAATACTATCAACACGGTAAATAACACGAGTATATGAGCGAAACAATTGAAACTTTGAATGCAAATGTTTACGTTTCAAAAATTTGTTGCAAGTATAAATTTTGCAATGCTGTTATCTCAAACTAAGAAATACATGAAATACCATTGTCTTTAAAATACTAATTTATATATGGAGTAACGCATGAACTTCTAAAATGTTCACATACATCGAAGTCGAAAACTAACAGCGCAAGAATTTTCAATTGACATTAATATCAGCCAGTAAAATCTCCCTGAGGGCCAATTTCGTAAAAAACATTTGAATTTACTTCAAGGGCAGCTTTTATATCACACCGCTCAAAAATGTAGTCATTTAATCTTTACTAACAGCTTCCTGTGTGATTTTTCAGGGACTGCGAAAATTTGGAAACAACAGAATATGGCAGTGTTCCGGAAGTTGTAGAATATATTAATAAATATACATGGACACCGACACCCGGGGGCGAAAATGCGGGGGTCTTATGGAATAACACTTCTTACCCCTCCCTCCATAGACACCTATGCCTCACAGTTCAAATCGGGAAACGGCCCACCACAGCGAAATCCCCAGAGTAAATATATCTATCATAGGTACCCATGCGGTAGCGGTGTACCCATTTCCAAGCCATATTTCGGGAAATTTTTAAAACTGACATAAAAATAAAATTGTGACATTATGAGGAAAAATTACAAATACGGACTAAGGTTTTTACTACTACTCTGACTTAGCCCACCCCCAGCGCGCTCAAACGGCCGGGACAATCTACCTCCTCTTCATTAACCCGACAGTCTTTGAGGACGTATCTTGTATATTAATATAAATATTTACATGTTAGTATATGTCCATAAATTTATCGGCCTATATACACATACCAGCGCCATAGGAGCATCGCGCAGAACATGTTGGAAAATTTGCTAAATTTGGCAAAATTTGGTGAAAGAACTAGCATAAATTGACTAAATTTACCATAAATAGAATAAAACTAGCAAAAGTACGGTAATTACTGGGGATATATTAGCTAATGAGAGTAAAAGTATGCGTTCCTAAAATTAAAAACTTTACTGTCCTCGGGCTTTCAAAAAGACTTGCCCTTCTGAACCATCTGTCCCTTGGCCCCTGATCCCACGGACTCTCGCACCTATTATTTATATATTTATATCTTATATATATATATATATTATATATATTTATATATAGTTCGTCCCTGTGAAGTTAATCACAATACATTGATATTGTGCTTTTCTGTAGCCATTTTTGAAATTGTATTTCGTGAATCGAATTTATGGGTACCGGAACATATAAGGGCTATGCGGCAGTGCGGACTAATAGATGAATAGTCGTGATTGTTCGACCAAATTAGTTTCGTATGACGTAATTACACATCATAATGTTACGGTCAATGTGACTGACACACAGACGGACATTGATTTGTTATTGTTACCCGAACAACTATTTGTTGAGAATAATTGGTATGTAAACGTTAAAGATCAAACTTGTAAAGTACTGACGTCCCAAATATTTTGACGTCTTGTTATTGATAGCTATGACGTTTGCCTGCTCTTGACTTGGTGGCGCCGCTTAACTTAGTTTAGATGCATATAGAATGACACATAAAATCCGAAAAACTACGCACACAATTTGCCTTAAATCTCCAACTTTATAGAAAACAAGTATGGTCTGATGTACAGTTTTGTAACAAAAGTGCTATAGTTGCCTAGTTATACTTTTTTACTGTTAGCTGTGCCTGAATCCGCAATTGGACACAGACGGTCTGTAAAGCCGGTTTTGTAAAGACGTTTTTGAATATTTTATTTGTCTTCCTTTGCATGGCTGGTATTATACTGTTTTTCTGCAAAGTGGTATTCAGCAAGACACCTTTGAATCTTTGTCAGCAAAGCTTCAAAAACAATACCTGTCAAAAAATATCTTTGAAACTTGCAGTACTATTAATATTGATTACACAGGTAGATTCAACATCTGGTAACGTAAAAATATTTTTGAAGAATACTTTCTTTTCCTCCCTACACGCGGCTGTTTTACATGGTATTTTCCTAGAAAGTAACTCGCTACATGAAAAAATTCTGGCCTAACGCATGCCAAAAATATTTGTGAAACAAGTAATATAGCGATGTACTATTTATTAGGTAGATATGGTTTAACAAGCTGATTTAGTAAAAATATTTTTGAAGAATATTTTCTTTTTCAATTTACCCATGGCTGTTTTACATGGTGTTTATCTACAATGTGGTATCCAACAAGACTGGATATTTATGCCGCTATTGAGTATGTGCAACAGAAATTCTGGAATAAAGCATACCAAAAATATTTCGGAAACTTACAATTTTATTGATAGTTATTCTAAATTATTGATGGGCCTTAGTGCACTAAATTCGAAGAAAATACCAAAACCACGGCTTTACAGAAAATAACGATAACCCATTATATAATTTTGCCGCAAAGATATGGTTCCCTAGCTGTGCCTTTAACTATTTTTGGCTATGTTCAAGCTGAAGTTTGCGGCATCCATTGTTCAAACGAAATTCTATTCCTTTTTGAGTTATATCTTGTAGCGGTTATAAAATTAATCATTTTATTGCATAGCTGGAAGTTAAGATCTATAGTTTTATTTTGCTTTTACATAGTTCAATTTTCGCAGTAGTTGCGAATTCGCCTACCGAGGAGCTTAGTATATTTCAATAGTCAGCGAAATCTCAGCAGCAGAGTCATTGATTTAACTTATTTTGTTACATATACTTGTTTTGTAAAATTCATTTCTGCTTTACATTAACGATATTGTTCATTAAAATTCATTTTCTGATTTACATTAACGATATTGTTAATCAGAACTTTAATAACGTTAACTTTACATTATTTGCGGATGACGTCAAACTGTGCGCATATATTTCTCGTCAGAATAGCTATATTGGAACTAAAAGTCTACAAAAGGAGCTTAGCTGCATCGTAATCTGGTCAAGAGAATGTCAACTTTCAACATCGAATCCAAGTTGCAAAGTGTCAAGTTTTACATCTAGGATCTACGAATCCGAGACATAGCCATTTTTTGAATAATGAAATTATTCCTTCTTGCAATCACTGTAAAGATTTGGGGATCGTTATGTCAGAAAATCTTAAATTTAGCACTCATTGTAATAACATCGTTTCTAAAGCCCTCCGTATATCTAATATGATATTACATGTTTCAAGACGCCTAATATTGAAGCGTTATTGTGTGCTTGAGGCCTATTCTTGAGTATGCATCTTCTGTGTGGTCACCTGTTTTTCTCACTGAAATCGATACTATTGAGAAAGTGCAACGATACTACTCCCGCAGAATTTTTACTAGAGCCGGTCTAGAAATGGTATCCTACAACGATAGGCTACGCCATTTAGGTCTTGAACCTCTTGAAATACGCCGCTCACTAACGATCTTGTAATGACATTTAAATACCTTCACAAAGAAGTAGACAGCGCGGCTTATGATTTTTAAATATAATACTATTACGATCTCCAGAGGTCATAAGGCAAAGTTACTAAAAAAAGAGCTCAAACCACAGTTTTGGACCACAAATTTCCATCACGTATTATAAACCAGTGGAACAAACTGCCTGCAGACGTCTTCGCCAAAGCCTCAAATTTAAAAAATTTTTGAAATGTTCTTAAAAACTCAAGCTTTCAAAATTCCCTTAAGTATGACAAAAAGCTATGACTCAGATGTAAGTGGAGATTTTGCTCCCTTTCTGTTTAAACTTTATTAAGAATATAAACTTTTTGTAATTATGTATTCTCCTATTTTATAAATTTCTAATGCATATTGTTTCTTGTTACCAGTAACAAGAATTAGTAAGCCATTGCCTCAGTTTCGCGCTCGCTATGACGGCCTTAACGCCACAGCAACCCCCATTACACAGATATCTCGAATACAGCCGTAATTTCTAAATAAAATTTGTTGTTGTTTTTGTTGCTTTCGTCGGCGCTTGCGGGCAATCACTTATTTGAGGTTACTTATATTTCTAGCTTTCAGTTTATTAGCGTTAATAGTATATATTTGTATTCTTACCGTATGGTTATTAAAACTTCCAGCGCATCTGGGCATTAAAATAAGTGCCGCTCTACCGCAGAAATAGAATGGTTGCGGGTAAATTATTCTAGAAGCAAAATGTTGCCAAAGCTGCAGAATAAGTGTGTTATTTTATGTATGATTAAAAATACCAAGAGTGCATTAAGGTAGACGGTAGACTATGACACTACACTGCACTCTAATGTAAACCTGTGTTTGATGACACTGGCGTTTTCAGCCTGACGCGCACCTCCCTCATTTCTGGGGGTCTCCATGCACAGACTCCTCCAGCTTTGGGAGGAGAGTGTATCAGATCCCCAGTTATAGCGAAGAGGGGGGTAGCTAGGATCCCCTATTTTGTTTGAGAGGAAAGGGAGGAGTCGGAATATGAGCAGCAGCCGGTGCAACAGACCCCAACACCGGGGGTCCAAACTAAGGTTCTATGAATAACTCAACCCCCAAAAAATAGTGGGTGGCTTATCCCGAAAACGTGAGTGCCATCAAACACGCGCTAACATTAAAGTGCAAGGATGTGTCATACTCTTCCCTAATGCACTCTTGATGATACATAAGGAAAGTTTCTTATAATAGTATAATACTCAGTCAATATTTTCGCGCTAGTCCTTATACCGCCCTTATACGTGAGGCAGATACGCAGTACCGAAGATCCTTATTGGATTAAAGCTACGACATCTTCGGAAGTAGGCTGAAAAGCGACCAGGACACCATAAACCATTTGCATGTAAGAGTATGACTATGATACGTTTTACGAAATTTTAATCACGAACCCTTTCTATAATTGAGCCCAGAACTTGTTATTTGTATTTGTTTTTAATCAGATTGCTGAATGGACAGAACTTGAATAATATTTGACAAGCGTAGACAATACATTCAACAACTTCGATTGCATCGCTATCAGAGGCATGTCCAGGATTTTGTCTTAGGAGAATCCAATATCCAGAAAGTGGTACGATGACTTATTTTATGCCACAATGTAGGGCATCTAGAAATTTGTCGGAGATGTTTTAACAATGTGGGACCCGGTAACCACTTATCTGTAAAACCTGGAACTTTCACCAAGGGTTATACCGTTTCCGTTTACAAATAAATTATTTAGCTTTGGGTGTCATAAGTATGCATATATCTTACGAGTTGATATGCACAAAATATCATTGCATACCATCAGGACGCCGAACTATTAAAAATATGTGAATAACAGGCATTTATCAAAGAAATAAATTATAGTGATTAAAAGCCAAGTATTTTAGTAGCTTTTGCAGATCATGTCAAATTTATTCACAAATAAATAAAGTCTACTGGAAATATAAATAATAGAAATGGTTACACATGTAACAAATATGTTGCAAATTTTAAAGCAAAAGCTGCTATAGCAGATCGTGGCAATCATATCCAAATATTGATTGACGACACTTTCAATAAAGCTAAGAGCGATTGCTTTGTACTATTCATCAATATTTCCAAATTGCTCTGTGTAGAAACTCAAAAAATTTACCCGTAATTGATTCAATAATCTAAGCTATATACAATCGCAAGAAAACACGTTGACTTCCGCGTGTTTCTTGAAATTTGTCGCAGACAGACAAAAACTTGCTTCGTCAGTCGCTATTATCCAGTACGGACGAATGTTATTAATATCCTTCAAAGTCAAACACAAAAAGATTACTACAGTCGCGATTTTTTGTCCAACTTGGTGATATTGTTCGCAGGAGATAAAAAGAGTGGCAAAACACCGCTGTAGTTCTTCACTGTCGTCTTCGTTTTACGTCGTAGCCTTGAAACTTTCGTTTTTATGGTTTGAAACAAAAACAAGTAAACTGGGCTATGTGACGTTTTGTAGGCGGAAATTTAGGGAGATAAATGTAAAAATGCACAGCCCTTCAGCTAACAATGAATGTGTAGTATTGGTTTAAGCGAAAATTGATTCTTAATGGTCATTCATCGTGAACCTGCATTTTGTCCAAATCCGTTTCAAATTTTCAAACCCCCACGCTAGCCTCAACCAGCATCGTCGTGTTAATCCAAAATTTTAATCGTTACAACCGTTTTATAAACCATATGCTTAATTTACCACTAATGTGAATTGTATTTTCAAACCTCTATCGGGCGTTAAAGGCATTTCCTCCACGGCGTTTCAAAATATGGATATCCACGCATAGTTTCTATCTGCTTTAGTCACCTTTATTGATTGCATCTATCAGGACAGTTATTTATATTGAAATTGCCGAAAAACAAAAAAGGTAAAGAAAGGATCAAATAGCAGCTCGAACCCAATCCAGGCGCTGGTGATAATGACTCAAGCTAATTACCAATCAGCTACAAACACAGCGGTTTTACGCTATTTCAAAAACCCTTTATGTAGTCAATTATAACCTTATGGTTTCAATATATAATTTGTAAATTCTATTTCAATGACCCAAATTGGAAACAAAATACAAGCTCCAGCTAAATCCATAGGAGGTGTGGGCAGAAACTGTACCTTAGACAGGGACATCATATTAGGCAAATAAATGTGAATTCAATACTAAGTACCTGTTTTTAATAAAATCACACTGATTCTGCGACCTATGCTGGTAAAGCCAACTGAATCACTTCATAGATTAGCGAATTGGGCTTAGCCTAAGGCTTGTGATTTCAAACAAATGAACCTAAACACCTTAACCCACCTGAAAAAGTCGAAAAATTGTTGTCTTGCCAAAAGTCGAACGTTATGAACCGGCTCATCGAGCTGAGTCGATTAGTACCAAAATTATCGTTGTATCTTCAAAACTAATCAATTTCGGCCGGTGGCATAAAGGAAATGGCCAGTATTTTCATCGTCACGTTACTCTACATTGAACCTATATATTTTATAACAGTGTATTCTCTTAATACCGATATTTAATATCTGTGTTTGGCAGGAAATTTCATAACGCCGAGTAGCGGATTGGAATCTGGCAATAGGCTCACATCGCAATTCGTTCGCCGCTTTTTAGGGCGCTTAGGCGGCAGCCACCGCAACTAAAAATTTTGCCTATTCATAAATATTATTAATCGTGTATTGAAACTTGATTCAGGTAGGACAGCTGACATGCTATAAGCAAGTAACCGCATCGCTAAAAATCTTTCATAGATAGTTAAACAAAATACGATATAATGTCACATCATTATGGCTGTGAAAATAATTAATATACCATAATCAGTTCCTTTCTGTAATAACAATTAGCTATTACAATCATGTTTTAATTAGCATCAATAGTGAAATAAATAGCAGTAGACTGAAATTATTCCCAAAACTATCGAAATTGAGAAAAGTTTTAACCAAATTAGCATATTAATAGTTAATACATCTCTGTATAAAAACAATGATTGCTTTCTAAATTAACGTTAGATGCAGCAATGTTATAAATATTCGTTTCAAAGATTACTGCAATCAAGGGTGCAGATCTATCTCAAAAAGTGAGTGGGACGACACGTGTCTTCCTTAGAATCCAACAGCCCGAAAGTGGTCAATTTTGAAGATATAGAGGAAATTTTGAACATATAGAGGAAATTTTGCTACCGCTCGACTCAGCTCGACGCGGCGGTTCAGAAATTAACCATCTTCGCAATATTTATGACAAATTTTTTTTTAGATTTTTTGGGTTGGAAACCAAAACTTTTGAAAATTTTTCTCGAGAAATGTCTAATTTTATATACCATTCAAACCGATTGACAGTGCTGAGTCGAATTATAACTTCTGTTAAATCAGTTCGCAGGTTTACGATTTAGACTTAGGCAAATGCTTATGTTTAGGCTATGTATTTCACATAAATTGCAATAACTCTTTAACTCGTGAAACGATTCTGTTATTGAAATCATTCGACTCAGCACGTTAATGCGGTTCTAATGGCATGTAAAATAAAGTCTCGATAAATTATCTATGGAGAAAAACCTTTTCGAAAATTTTGGGGACCGAGTGAAACGCATTGGCAACCCAAAAAATAGGAAAATTTTTTGTCATAAATATTGCTGAAAGGGGTATTTTGTGAGCTGAGCTTAACGGTGCCAAAATTTATGCAGTTCTTCGAAATTGGTCAATTTACGGCTGGGCGGATTCCAGGAAAGACCCGACAACACTACCTAAGATTAGTGTGAATATAGTTAGACTAGAAAACAGTAAAAATTGAAGGGTCTGGATTTCACATGCACACTAAAAGGTAAAAAGTGAGAAGCATCAGCCGCGCTGTTTAAAAAGTTTGTGGCCCTCTCAGTCCTCTCATCTCTTCTGCTCCCGGGACTGCAAATATTAAATTCCAACGCGCCAATTTTCGAAATTATATATAAACTTTCATGTCCACATTTTATTCAAAAACGTATCACTGTGTTCCAAGAAATGCTTACGAGTCCCTATCTAAGAGAGGTGTCGAGTTTCCAAGGATTTAACTCTGTGGTCCAGAGTATTATCAGAATTTCGATTGGCAGCTGGTTACCAAATTAATATATAATTTAGTCTTAATTAATACATATTTTGAAGCTAAGTATTTTCACTGTCTAATGTTACACGTTTAAAAAACGTTAAACTAACAAGATTAGTTAAAAACCGACCGAGTCGGCCATCATTCAAAAGGAGTCAGGCAGAGCCGGAGTTTAGAAATCTGCTTCGATTTCGTTTGTATAATCCAGACCAGTAATTGGGACTCCTAAACATTAATATATTGCGCTCATATCAATCATATTTTCGCAAGAATGAAAAAACTACAACTACACGCTTTTTAAAGCTAACACATAGTTCAGGACATCAGAAAATATCGGCAGTGTTTTAGTTTACATTTTTTGTGTAAAAAGTTAACTAACCATCACCAACCAGCACTAAGCAACACTTTAGTTTGGATGCACGCTATGCTCGAAAGTAAAAACATTACCTATAGCAATCATAAAATATATTTATAAATGTTTCTTTTGTATAAAAAATTATTGTCGTAAACAACAAAAAAGCATCGGGTAGCCAATATAACTACGGCACTTGCAAAAATATATTGCAGTAGCACTTGTTGTAATAGTAGCTATCGGGCTACAATAGATATTGTTTTTGTTTACCAAAGTAAAAAATATAAATTATGGAAAATGGCCCGCCCAACACAAAACACCACATCCGACATTGAAATATTTCCAAATATTTTTTTAACCATTCCATTGTATAACACACTACTAACAACGCTTTTTAGTGAAAAAGTCAAAATTATCTTTATTTCACATTTTATACATTTTCATTTATTTACTATTTTGTTAAATATTTTCAACTAATTTTTTTTTAAAAAAATTTTATCTCGTAAAGTTAATATCGCAACATAGCGAAATAGGACCGAGATGAAAATTCCTGGTTTGTCTCTCGTGGTGTTGGTACATTAATCGGGGCTCAGAACAGTGCTAGCAGGAATCTTTTATTGATTGTTGTCAAAAAACACCATATAATTGATGAATGTCCTATGGGAACGTGAAGTAACACGCTGAGGTTTTAAAAGAAATTTGCTTCAACTGTTAAACGCTTGATAACATGTATCACATGACTATTTAATCGCGAATTTTTGCCAAATTTCACCTCATTGTTGCCGATTATTGCTAAAACTTTCCACACGCCTAGGGCGCGCATAGGAGGGGAGATGGGGCTGGGACCAGCGCACCAGGAGATAGGATTGTGCCTTCGGGGTGTAGATCAGGGCCTCGCGATCGGAGAGGGGGGTCCGAGGCTTCAAGCGAAATAAATATTCCTTTGAACCTCAGCGTCGCCATGTATGATGATGACTTAGTTGTATATGATAACTTAATTAACTGGATATCATTATGTTTATTACTTAATTAAAACAGATTGAATGGTATTCCATGTAGTAATAGTATACATAATTTCAATGTTGGCACTCCAGAAACTTTGATCCAACGGGATGAAAATCGTTAAATTTAATGTTATATTTTAGAACTTTAGTTTGGTTCCATTCCATCCTGCTCATTCATTATGTTCAAAAAATTATATTCGAGCAACATTTATGTTAAAAATTTATTTTGACGATCATTTCTATCCGGTTGCCATTGTTGCCAAAATTGTCAATGACCTTTCTCGATAAATGTATAGTTTTACGTATCGTTCGGAATGTATTAAGCTGCTGCAGGAAGCGTTTAAAATTAGGCTGATCTGTCAGCAGTGATCCTCATATATTACACCAAATTATTGCCTGTAACTCATACAAAGGCTTCTCAATCCATGAAAGAGAGGAGAAAATTTTGAGCCCTTTTAACTAACATCTTCAATGCAGTTCGAACAATATTTAAATTGTACATTTATTAAAAAATGTGTTAGGGGCCAAGCCGGTGGATCGCTAGTAACCTCAAAATCTGAGAACTTTTTGTCATAATAGATATTTTATGAATAGCCTCGATAGTCATAGTAGAGTCGGCCAATGTAACCTTTAGGTGCTGAAGTGAAATGCCTGCTATGCCGGTCTCGATATACTAAGCCTAAGCCGTAGTCTTAGCCTAAGCCAAGGTCCCTATATGAGTCATGTACTAAGCCTAAGTCGGGGAAGGGGGGGGGGGCTGCCGCCCCACGAACACCCCGCTACAGGCTGTTCTTTTTCTAACGTTATAATGTACGGCCCCTAACGGTGAGACAGGCCGAAGATGACATTGCATGTTTAAATTTACAAAATAAACATAAGACCTTAACATAAGCAGCCCAACTGGCGACAAAATCACGAATTTTAACACCGTATGCAAACATGTATATGCATATATATGCATATGTTTGCATATATATGCAAACATGTCGTAACGTCGTAAACACTTTGAACTCGGCAACGAATTAAAAATTACCTCTGAGTTTCCTGTAGATATCAAAAACGGACAAGAAAATATATATTAACAACTTGAAATCTGTGTTTGCAGTAATGGCTCCAGTAACAAAAATACAAAAAAATGAAACTAAGACCTGTGTCGTACTGGGAAGCTAAAACCTGAGGTTTTCAAGCATACCGTAAAATTAGTTTTATAGAAATAGAAATAACTACTACTACAACAGTGCTCATGCCATTGATTTATCGCAGATACTGTGCCTTTATCACAATATGGGTACGTTACTCAGACGTACAACAACAATTTTAAATAGGAGAACATAAGTAAATGCTTGAGGAACGGATAGCGAACCCATGCACAGTATGGGTAAGAAACTCAGACGAGCAACAACGATTTTACATAAGCCACCCCTAAGTAATGCTTGACGAACGGATAACGAACCCATGCACAGTATGGGTAAGTTACTACGATGTGCAACAACGATTTTCGATAAGCGACCCCTAAGTAATGCTTGACGAACGGATAACGAACCCATGCACAGTATGGGTAAGTTACTCGGATGTGCAACAACGATTTTCAATTAGCGAACCTAAGTAATCCTTGACGAACGGAAATGTTTAGTTTTATTCTATTCAAAACTCGTACGCATGTCTACCAACTTTTGTATACAATAGAGCAGGAAATGGGGCGAGGTTAAAACTGAATATTGGTGTTTCTTTGATGAAACTTTGCCAAAATATTTATTAAAAAACGTTTATAATTTGGTTCGTAAACTGTCAAAACAACTGCACAGAGAAAATGATTGTCAAGTATTTATGACAAATTCGTTTTACTTCTTATATTTTTGGCACAAAGACAACGAAAATGACAACCTTTATTAGAAAAAAGGTATATTTCATTAATGCAGGAATAACATTGCAACAAGTATATATAATATGCACACTATTATAAGTCATCGTTGTACGGACATGCAGAATTTCTGTTTGCGCAACCAGTATGGTTTGATGCTATGCCGATAAATTAGTGATGCTCTAAGCACGTCTTGCTGTCTAGATACCGAGCGAATGACATAAATGTGTAATTGCACCGCAAATTCATGCTCACTAATGTTGGCTGATGGAAGTGCTTATCTTAGCACAAAATGTTGCAGCTAGGCTAATTCCATATCCTCTGGATTAAAAATTTATAAACCAGGCTTAAATTAAACAGGTTTCTCAATATCATCCGGTGGTATTGAAAATTAGTAAAACGTTCCAACGTAGTGAAAACACTACATCCAGATAGTTAGTTAGTGACCCCTTCGACGTTGGACATCGGATAGCAATCGAACACCGTGAGCTTGTTGAAATTCCGGTAGTCGCTATATATTCTCAATGGGCCATCCGATTACTTGATGACATGAAAATGGAGTTGCCTAATGAAATACGAGTAAATTGTACTAGGACCAGTTCTGGCCCTAAGGGATCCCAGCTGCACCACTTTCACATTTCACTGTGGTGCCCGGACAACCCCGGCTTACACGATTCCCCGGTGGATCCTAGCCTAACCGAAGGGAACCGCTTAGCTTAGCGGGCTGCTCGGCGGGTTTACCAGGGTGTTCGGCCTGGCCCCTATGATGGCCCACGTGTCTAGAGGTATGCAGGTCCCCCTGAGGGAGGGTCATCCCCTAAGCCTGCTCACAGGTAATGAGGTTGACCCGTCATTCCCTCTAGTTCTGTGGTTGATCCTTATGCCTTAGGTGAGATTCAACAGCTTGCCTAGTCGTAGGGCCTGTTCGCGATAAGGCTCCATTGAGCCGAGTGCTGGTTGCTTAACCCTTAGGCTCTTATGGTGTAGGGGCGCGCTGGTGTTGCCTTAGTCCCACCTAGGGCTGAATACACTGAGCCTACTCGGTCCTAGATAGGTGTGAGTATTTGGGCGTACGGAGGGACGTTGATTTTACGAAGGTTAAAACGCTGAGAGTTTAATTCTCCTACCGGCGCGTTTGTCTGGATCATCTAACTCGCCTAGATGAAATGCACACTCCAACCGTTTACTTGTTCCACCCTTTTATTTCTTGGCATATCAAAAATTCTTCCCAATCGGGAACACTCAATATAAATTGCACAACACAACAGCTATATTATACAGGCAATACAATTTCCGGGCTCCCATAAGGGCCCGCATCGCATGTACTTAAAATTTTAGACGTGATGTGTGCTAGCCGCCTACCTTGGAACTTTCGGTGACGAGAAAATGACCCTCGAGCTCCGAGAGGGCTCTTTTAGAAGTACGGAACCCACGACCCGAAACATTAACCGCTAACCATGAAAATTTGGAAACCTCAATTCCCCCGACCCAAAATTTAGAGAATCAATAACGGGTTCACTAGTTGACTATCCCGCTGGGGATGACAAAATTGTATCCTGTGAGCTCCACTTTTGACTATCCCGCTGGGGATGACAAAATTGTATCCTGTGAGCTCCACTTGGGCTCTTTTAGAAACGCGGGACCCGCAACCCAGAGTTTGTTACTAAGTCCTTTACCTCCGCTTTGTCCTCATCTTATCCTGCAAAATCCCATTACCGTTCCTATTCTTAAGTTTCCTCCTCTTTGTTTTATTCGATGTATAAGCGCGGGCGCAACACTTACGGGAGCGCGAGGCATCCGACGGACACCACAGCACCCGCAAGGGCTGCCCCGGTTCCTATGCCTACGCGAACAAGTTCAATGTACACTCTCCAAGACGCCTCGGGCGGGCCTCTTCCACGCGTCCGCAGTCGAAGAGTCCACCCGAGCCACGAACAACTCCACAAAATCTTGACATCCAAGGTTTTTCTCCGACTACCGCGCGGGCGTCGCTGTCACCCCAAAATTCCTGGGCCGCTTTGAATACCCTTTTTGTCACAAATTGCACACGGTTTCTAATCTAATTTTAAAACGAAAGCGACTCTGCTAAACCACGCAAATAATACACCCACTGGGCGTCCAAAACGAATACTTCCCAGTGAGTGGGGAACCAGTCGAGCACGGGTGGACATTCCCAAATTTCCTACAATTTTAAAAAACAATTTTGACCACAATTTGTTCCATGCTCAACCCACTTCCCAGCGCGGGCGAAGCACTTACGGGAGCGCGAGGCATCCATCGGACACCCCAGCACCCGCAAGGGCTGTCCCTGGTCCTAGCTCGAGCCAACATTTGAAAGTACCGAAAAATCCCGGGCGGGCCTCTTCCGCACGGCTGCATGCCGAAGAGCCCACCCGGGCTAAACGAGAAAGCAAGAAAAACGAAACAACGGGGAATTTAAACGAAAAGCACAAAAAGCCTGGCGACAGCCGCCAACACGAACAAACCTTCCGAGTGCAGGGCTCGACTGGTCCCATTTTACAGTCGCGTCTATCCCTTTTATATCGGCTGTTGCCCCCCTTTCGTTGCCGCCGCATACTCTAAACGTGAAAATTTTCAAAACTTTTAAAACGTATCAATACGCCCTAACAACAAAGTAAACCAAACTTAGAAGATACACTGACATGGGTAGTGCAACCAAAATATAACGACAAAATATAGCAATATTGCCCTGGCTGCTGTACATATATATTAAACCAGCCCTTAGTGGGCGCGCGACAACAACAACAGAACGGCCAACAGCATATGTGGCCGAGGCTCGCCAAGAAAAACAAAACCGCCCGCTGGTCGGTGCGGCAAAACTTTTAGGGAGAAATATAACGGCGCTCAAGGCGCCGTTTGCTCATAGGGATATCGGCACATTTTTGCCGATATCTCGAGATCTAGGAACAGTAGGCGGCCGGGGGCAGGACCGGAATCATGCCCTGGCAGGCCGGCTACTGATGAAAATTTAATATTAAATGTAACTTTTATAGGAGGCCTGTTAGAGGCCGATTTAGGCGCCCAAGAAAAATTAATTCTAGAAACCACAATAAATTTTGGTGACTCATTTGGGTTTAATGTGGCGTCATTTCTGAACAAAACCGTGGGAGTAGCAGCCTAGGTTTTCTTTTACAACAAAACTGATTGTAGCGCTTGATAAGTGTACTGTCTCGCTCCACGCATCGACGAGTAGTTGCCCCGTTATTTTAGGTGCCCTTTAGAGAATTCAATAATGTTGACAAAAGTCCTCGGCGCCTTTCAGGAGTACGTTAAGTATGTTAAGAAGAGGATAAGTGTGCTAATATACGAAATTTACAGTTTTCCATTTGATCTAATACGGAACAAGTTCCGTCGTTTTCAGTTGAAGTATATAGTTAAAATACATTCAAAGTGATATTTAGGTCACCCATTCCTTAGTTTCAGCAATTCCCTGGTGGGATAAAAGCACCCATGTTCCATTGCTCCAATTCAATGTTCTAGAATTGGAATTTGATTTCAGACTGCACGTTTCAAACGCCCTTACGTATTAGGAAGGATTCGTTTCTCTCATAATCCCAGTACGGAACCATAAGCAAAGCATTAATATGGGTCTTCATCGATTTGCATTCGGTTGAGTAGCGCTACAGTCCCACAATTTATATTCTAATCCCTTGTCTTCGGACGTTAAATTGCTGAATTTACGCAAGACACAATGTCTACCTCCAGTAGGTGTACATCAAGAGATAATAAGTCCACGACATCTTCAATAACAAACAGCAGCCAACAAATACACAGAAGCCACTCAGTTACACTCCGTGCTTCTTATATGTCCTGAACTGTCATAATTACCAATGAAAATAAGAAAATAGTTATGTTTACTGTGTCAATATGTATTTCTGTAACAGCCCGAATTTTATAGAATCGGTAAAACGCATACAACGCAAAATTCATAGGGATCAGAGGGAATAGCCGACCGGATACCGGTGGAGTGTGACCTCCTTTTGATATGATAATTGTGTCGTGTTATTGCTAATGTGAAATAAAAAAACTGTATTTTATGTATTTTTATACTTGTAAGGTCACACTCCACCCTCCGAAGGTGCACGGGGTGATTTTGGCACCGAAACGCGAAAGACAAGGATAACGTTAGGGGTGTCCGGTCGATCCTCGTGAAAATATTGATTGATATTATCTATCGTGTGTAATATGGCTTGCATAATGTATATTTGCCGTACAGGACGGGTGTGTGTGCGGAGGAACCAGGGATCAACGGATATTACTGAAATTTTTAAGTGGTACTCAAAATGGTTGCCCTGAGCCTGATCCCAGCGCATACGCCGAACGACTACTGCTATTAATATCTGCTGTGCGTTTTGATGCGTGTCACGTGTATTCGGTATGTGTATATCTATATTATTATAGGGTTAGAGGACACCAGGACGAACCAAAGAAAAATTTCTTTGAGACGGGCCGAAGCGAATTTTTGGCCTCGGAGAACTGAAATAGTGAGTGCTTCATGGCACAAAATTTTCTAAGACACCATTTTTGGGGTGTAAAGATAAAAGTGCAATTTTTGGTTGACTACTGAACTTAGGCGAACGGGGGTGACCAAACCATCTTAGGAACTCTCTAACGGTATCAGATTATCCCGGCGGGTCAAGAATTTTTGTTCCCCTAAATACTTACGGACTCCCGAACAGGCGCCTAGGCCTCCAACATTCTAAGTCCTAAAGGGCACCTAAAATAACCAAAAGTCGCCGATTTTTGGAGCGCAGTACACTTATCGGGCCCCACCCTAACTGTTTAGTTGAAAAGAAAACCGGGGCCGCCTACTCCCACGGGTCCGCTCAGGATCCTCTAAACCCAAACGGGACACCAAAATTTTGGGTTTCGCTCGTATTAATTGACCTCTAACGGGCCTCTCGGGGGAGATATCATTAAGATTTCAATTTCTCCAGCAGCCGGTCTGCCACGGCATGATTCTGTTCCTGCCCCTGACCGCCTGCTGTTCTCCGTTCACGAGATATCCGCAAAACCGTGCCGATATCCCTATGAGAAAACAGCGACCTGAGCGCCGTTATATTTTTTCTTAAAATTTTGCCGCACCGACCAGCGGGCGGTTTTGTTTTCTTGGCGAGCCTCGGCCACGTGTAGCTGCTGGCCATCACATCGTCGTGCGCCCACCAGGGCCTGGTGTAAGCACATCTATATATTATATGTGTATATATATTTACATGGCAACGTTAGTAGGTCTTGCTGTCTTAGTTGTTTTGTTTGTTTGTTGCAGCTTTATTGTTACACATCGATATATTATCAAAAATTTAAAATTTTGTGTTTGTAGTGTATTCGACAGCGAACGGGGGCAGGGACCACGGCAGGTATAAAAGACCATAGCGCGATCTGGAGATGGGACCAGTCGAGATCGTCACCAACAAATTTGGTGGGGTTTTTGGCGGTTGTCGCCAACTTGTATTTTTTCTTTTAGCTTGACTTTTCGTTCTTTTCGCCCGGGTGGGCTCTTCGGCATGCAGCCGTGTGGAAGAGGCCCGCCCGAGGCTTTTCGTTGTTTGATTTTCCTCAAGCATAGGAACCAGGGACAGCCCTTGCGGGTGCTGGGGTGTCCGTCGGATGCCTCGCGCTCCCGTAAGTGTTGTGCCCGTGCTGTGGAGAGTTGGCTGAACTTGGGGCAAAATTGTGGTCAAAATCGAGACAAAATTGTGATTAAAAGGGGATCCCTGTGCTCGACTGGTGCCCCACCCCTGGGGACAATTATTGTTAGTCCCCAGGGGGGTGAAGCGTTTATAGTATTTCTAGAGGATATTATGTTGTTTGAAGCAGGCCGCATAGTCAAATTTCGGGTTTGGTGTTTGTCAGTTACAACCCCTAGGGTTTAGAAAATTCTTAGTGCATCGTCGTTCAAAAAATTTTATCTTTGAAGGCTACATCAAGAATTTCGTCCAAGGGGAAATTGAAGGCTACATTTTGGAGTTGTGTTTGGCTCGGGTGGACTCTTCGACTGGGGACGCGTGGAAGAGGCCCGCCCGAAGCGTCTCGTAGAGTTTCCAAGTTTTCGTGCTTAGGCATAGGAACTAGGGGCAGCCCTTGCGGGTGCTGGGGTGTCCGATGGATAAAACGCGCTCCCGTAAGTGCTGCGCCCGCGCTTCTGCGTTCTGACAAATTAAATCAAAGGAAAATTTAGTTGGTATTAAGAAAGTTGCCTGAAGTTTACAGGACTGATGTGAGGGTAACCTGAAGGCTCAGACCTAAATGACAAATTTTGGGTTGAGGGTTCCGGGTTTCGCAAAGAGCCCAATTGGAGCTCACCTGGATCATTTCGTCATCCATCGGGAGTTGCAACGAAAAAGGGGTTAAAGTTTGGTTTTTCAAATCCTCGCGCCTGCATAGTTTGAGCCAGGGACCTCTCGCGTGGGCTGGGTCCTAACCCACCTTTCATGTATATAACGCCATTGTTCTGTACACCCAAGTGGGTACTATTTTCGTTTTTATAAAAGTGTGCTTATGCTTTATTGCGCCAAGAAAAAAGGGAAATCCAATAAATAAAAGATTTTTGCGTGTTAACTTGGGTAGGCGAAATAGCTTGATTTGAATAAGGCACACCATGTTGCACGAAAACGTAGGTCCCTCTAAGGTATGTTCAACACTGTTTGACCTAAGTGTCCGTCCCGTTTTTGCACGCCGCCGTCCCATCTTGCTCTTGATCACCCTACCGTTTCTCTGTCGCATTAGCGCCGCTTCCCACCTAAGAGTTTGCTTTACCACTTTATAGTCAAATTACGGCCCCACCCAAATCGTACGCAGTTTCACCCCTGCAGTCAATTTAATTCTCTTAACGCTTCAGCTAACTCCACTCGTGCTCGCATCGCCGCCTGCCCTGTCAGTAACTTGTTTCGGCGCATAGGTCCCTTCGTGTGTCAAGACAAATATTTCCCCTCCTTTCGGAACAACCCTCCAATATTGTGTGTGGATCGACAAGGCCTGGTTAGCTGTGCCCTGCATCAAACCGATATAAATGTTTCACCTCTGTCGCTTAAGGGGCCCAAGGGTTACAGAACAATCCTTTGGCTCATCCAAGTCTTTCGAAAACGGGCCCGACTGCCACGGAAACTTCGATTTTGAAACGCGGTTTAGGATCCAATAACAGAAAGTGAGGGAAAGACGGGTCAGCCTTATTACCTGTGAGCCGGCTTAGGGGATGACCCTCCCTCAGGGGGACCTCCATACCTCTAGACACGTGGGCCATCATAGGGGCCAGGCCGAACACCCTGGTAAACCCGCCGGCAGCCTGCTAAGCTAAGCGGTTCCCTTCGGTCAGACCGGGGTTCACCGGGGAGTCGTGTAAGCCGGGGTTGTCCGGGCACCACCGTTAAAAGCGAGAGTGGTGCAGCTGGGATACCTTAGGGCCAGAACTGGTCCAAGTACATATCGACGTTGTCGCTATGCTATTGCGTCTGCACGGGCGAGAATTACATTTAAAGAAGGGAGGCTAGTTTAGGTTTTAAAGTGAGAGGGGTGGTGTGTAACCAAAATATGTTAAATAATTGCGGGGTTTGAACTACTTTATCAGATAAATTTCCAAACTATTTAGAGGGCCATGGCACGATGTCCCCTCTTGGGCACCCACATGTAGTTGCATCAACTTGCCTGAATAAACAAAGTAATATATAACTACAGCAATGCATCGAAACTATTATGTCGATCACATGATCTCATCGCATTGTCGCAGTAGCGCAACACTTAAACGCAGCTTTATCCTATCTTTACCAATTTTTATACTGAAATATTCCGCGCGAGCGGGGTGACAGGGGGTGGTTAGGGTGGTGCAAATTTGGTTTGAGGGGGATTGTCGGACCCTTAGGGGCAACACCCTACTCCACCCCCTTATAGGCACCCGAGGTTAAAGTTTTCCCAACTAAATAGGTTTAAGTACCAAGCTTTTTACCAATGTCATGTCTATAACATTTCTTTCACCCGAAACTGAAATTTTTAGACCCTTTGTAATATTTATGACTAAATGCGCTTATATGTTAATGTTAGACATTGTAGGGTTACTTCTTTTTTCGGTAACTTTTATTATTTAATTTTTTGCAAAGACAGCATGAAATTTCTATGCTTGAAATTCATTTTTGAGTAAACGATATTTATTAACAATCATATCATTATGCGCGTTTAGACTTTCATTGGATTTAGATTCATTTTAACATTTTCAAAGTTAATACTTTTTCGGAAATTTGTGCAAAGGAAATAGGAAAAATATTTAAACTTTCTAGATTGCAAAGAAAATAAGAAAACTGTAATAATAGGTCCATGGATAGCATCTCCTTATACATGATTATGACAATGTCATGACCTGTTTTTTGTGTAAGGATCGCAGGACACCTAATTCATTTGTAGATTTGGAGACATATTCTTATCTTATTACTGTAATTAAAGCTGGTAATATGTGTCATATAATTTCCCTGTATTACACAGCATACTGTTAAAACCCACGTTTTTAATATGTTCGCGCCAAGAATACCTTTCAAGAGGACACTAATTATGGAATGGCGGGGTATTGGGTTGTAATATGAAAATTTTCAAAAACGCCTTGTATTTTAGTACATTTTTTATTAATTTCCGATGTTTTTCCTATAAGATTTCAAAAATCTCTATAATAATTTTATGAAAATCCTAGTCTACACAAAATTTTAAATGATATCAGCCTATGGATCAAGTCAATAGGTGTAACAAGGAATTTCAGTTATGATAAAAAATATGCTGATATATCAAATTTCGAAAAAAATGACGTTATTCAAACACAGACCCGAAGCCTTTTGGCAAAATTACGCAAAATTGCAGTTTATCATCAGGTGTCAACATTTAAGCATCTCGGAATATCACCCAGAAACGGGAAAAATTGAATAACACAAATGTAGGCAACTCAACTTTATCACACCAAATGACATGCAGTACTGTGTCCAAGTCAACTGATTTCACAATAACAGGACAAGGTTGCATTTTATATAATGGCGTTTTGCGCAATTTATAGCATATCCTTATCTTTATCCGACAAAATAAACCTACATATAAATCAATTGTCATTATGACATCGTTAAACCCGGCGCTAATATTTCAATATTGAACCTGGAAATTGTAGTGGATTTAGAAAATTGTATGGACATATTTAGCAGATTTTTCAGTTGGAGTTGGAATCTATTGAGATGTGACGAATTCATGCTTGCACAGGCATCACATTTGCTGAGTATATATCTGCATGCAAAGATGTAAGGCTTTACACAAATTTACACATTCATGTATGATTTTATCAAAAGTATTTTGGCTGAAATTGTTATAGTGCCGCATTAGGTTGAAATCAGTTTTAATCAAATCACATTCGCTTGCAATAGCATTGCAAGCAATAACAACAAAATTTGGGCTGAATTGGGACTAAAAAAGGAATGGTAGGGCGATAAGTCTGTTGCGCAACATGCCCGGTTTTCAATCCTATGTTGACATTTAAAGCGTGGCATTAGTGCATAATTAATTACAGAATATAAGCCTTTTCATCTTACCGGCTGATAAATTCAAAATACACCGATTCAGATCCCACATGTACAAATTAAAAAAACTTGTTTGCCAGTAAATCACAGTGTTGTAATAGTGAGAACGCTATGATTGTGTTATCTATGAATGACGCGTACAGTTTAGCAATTCCAAACGTGCATAAGGAAAGACAGATACAACACTTTTATCGCGTTGGAGCACACGAGAAAGTTTTGGCTTTTTTACTGCCTTGATTTTTTAGCGTCATCGTACACGAACTTTCATTTTGTGGAGTGTGTAGGTTGGGCGCCCGGTTTTGAAGGGTCGCAGATTGCGCAATTGTCATCCGTTCAACCATCCTCCCTCAAAACTGGAGATCTGACATAATATCTTGAGCAAAATATGGGTGTGGTCAAAATTTGTGTACTGTGCTCGATGAACCCTAAGAAATACATGCAATAAGGCCTGTACGTTAAAGTGCTGGAAAGAGCCATAGTCTTCTTTTATGCACTGTTGGTAATCCGTAATCCATATAGGTGCAGTAAGTAGCAAGTATGTAACATTCAATTTTACATATATTTTGCAATGAAACTTTGCGTTTTGCTTCTATTTTTACTTCCGTAGAAGCAACACTGGAGTAACATCACTGTTCTAAAATATCAACAGACCGTGTTCAGATTGAGTTGGAAACGGACCAAACAGAATCAACACTCCCTCGAGCTGTTTAGAAAAACAGCCAACACATTAAATGTTACACCAAAAACATATGGGTGCTGATCCCTCATTCTCTGTTATAAGGGTGGAATAATATAAAAATCAAAATGATTATGACACATACAGCGCGGGTATTTGGATGAGTGTGGCCAGCTGTTTATGGAACATGAACGTTAGCTGAAAAATTTAAATATTGTCCTGAACGGGAAGTTTCCCATTATTTGGTTTTAATACAGCAACTGGAATGATATCGGTACTATAGGTATTGTTACGGGCAGAACTACTCAGTCCTTTGAAAGTAACTCTCATCATCCGGCTGACTATACCAAAATTTTATGATGTTGTTTTCGTCTGAAAGAGATGGTTTCACCGCGACCTCACTCGAAATATGCACGCCATGTGTATTGGTTTATGCGGACGCCTCAATGCATCTAATAAAGAAGCATTTAACGACATCATCCAATAATTTTCTATGTTATGCGACCAGTAGCAATTTTTGCTAGATATCAGTGCCTTTTATATAGGATGTTAAACAATCTTGAGAAATATACACAATCAATAGTTTTGGTAAAATTTATATTTTCAATAAATTCCAAAAGTTATCGTTTAATGGCGATATAACACAGAATTGCAACAAACAATTTTCACTGCAAGTAACTTTTAATTAGATTACTACACCGTTTCCAAACTTCTACATTTTTATTACGCGCAGGAGCGCGTCATATTTAAATTTGTTAGTCTTGTGCTATCTTAATTTTTGTCACTAACTTTATTAAACTTTAGTCTTTATCTCGAAAACTATTGCAGCAGCAAATGAATTTTTCACTATTCGCCAGAACTTTTTACAGGCATTAATTTCTAATGGTATACTTTTTCTGGCACGGCACAGAGTTTGGGTATATAGTTCAAGTTCTACTATATTTTTTGTAGCTATGTTATTTGCATATTATCAATCAAATTTTGCCGTTTATTATCTTTTATATTTATTTTATTTTATTTTGTCTTAATAAAAACATTTTGTTAATCCACTATGTTGATTGATTATGACAGTATGCAAATTTTGTGACTATTTCCTTTTGTATGGAGCTTGGAGTTTAATCCATGATTAGGTAGTTTGAGAAGTAGGAGGAAGCATTACAGGTTAGCTTGTTTAGTTTGTTTCTGATTGTTTACGCTTGCACTAGGGACAATATGGAATGTTTTGTTGATGAACACGGTTTTACATGGTGTCAAAATAGTTGTTTAAAGTTTCCAGGCAATTACTCGTGCGCTATCGATAGCTTTTTCGAAATACTTTATTACTGTATGTTTTTGAATTTTGGCTCTGAGCTGCAATCTTTCAAGAAAAACAGTGAATTCGGATTGAAACTTGTTAAATTGCTGCAGAAATCGAATGACTAATAAAAGTTGTTTTGCGTATTCGCGAGATGTTTATGGGCTGCAGCTCTTGACGAATTTCCGTCAGTCAATCCAAAGGGTACAATGAACGCCAATTTATGGAATTTTTCTTTTAATTAGCCACATACAGTTGCCTTTTTTGATTGCATTGTGAACGCATTTATCTTTGAAAATAATAATTTGATTTCGCGGGTTCTAAACAAGAAAATCTTGACATATCAAATATTATTGTTACTACGCATTAGCAACATTAGTTAAATGTCGCATGAGCTAACAGTTTCAATCTTTATTTGCAGCTTTCGATGAAGTTTACCGATCCATTTTCGGTATATCTGACGCCGATGAAATACAGAGCATAGGCATGTCCGATATTGTCGGAGCTGCGATGGAGAAAAAAATTTACAATGCGTATAGATCGTGCTAGCAAAATAATTTCATGTGCAAAAGAAATTACGGCTTATAAAAGTTGTTGACAAATAAATAAAAAGCGCTCTATATCGGAAATTCATATAAGCATATAATATAAGTTTGTAACATGAAACAAATAGGATAGGTACCTGTATGTTTGTTAAATACAGTCCTCATTGTGATAACGACTAGCTACATTTTCTATTTAAACAAAAAGTGGTGGTGTACTACTAGGACTATGCTAGTGCTGAGGAATTCATTGTTAAGATATTTTGATCATTAATTGAATTTTTACTTGTTATTATTCTTCGAGAATATTTACGATTTCGTCCCAAAAAACTTAAAGTGCAGAATATTATCTAAATATATATCCATACAATAGATTTCAGATCACAAATATATTAAACCGGTTGTTTATGAAACATTTTTACCGTCATGAAATTTCTATCTAATTTCCCAGCTCCAGACAAGCTCTAAACATTCAGTTATGGATGTTTAAGTGATTTCTATAATTGTTTTATACGAGAAATATTTGTCTAAACCGAAGGAATCCGATAAATGTTAAATATCATGGCCACTAATCCTTAAATTTATTACAATCAGATTATTTTGCAACATTAAAAAGCTATAAGGTTGCGCAGTATATAATTATTTTAGTTGGTATGACTCAAATCCTCAAATCAAACAGCTTATTGACTCAAATCCTCAAATCAAACAGCTTATTATAGGTTCTCCTATATAGTTATCCACTTTATCGGTAACTAAACATTCTTTGGCTAAGTTTCCTTTACATAGAAGTTTCAATTCTCCGACGCGTCACCAGGCCCCTTTTAGGGGCTGCTTGTTTTATTTGATTTTGTACTTCCGATACTGACGTTTTAATTTGTGTTTTTATTTGATGATTAACATTTGAGTTTAGGTAAATTTTTTCTGCATTATAGGTCCACTCAACGCTTTTGCTTGAAGCACTCCGACTCGGTGGCATGTTTACGTCGGTTCTACATCTCCTACTACTTGCAATAATGCACTACGCTGCAGTAGCGTATCCAACATCGGGGAGCACCCTTACGCGACGCTCGATCGTACTCTCTATGGTTCTATTTTGGATTATCCCACCGTCGTTGTTGCTTAAGCTTGTTTGTGTAAATTCGCAATTAAACAACAGTGGTAGTATGTTTTATTATAATTATTTATTAAAACACAACACGTGATGGGACAATAGTTTACACAATCATAGCGAAAGTCGCATCAATAATACAGCTAGGTACAGTATCCGCTAGAAATAGCTGCTACCCCCTCGATGTTGATTTCGCTCGGTGATCGTTCATTCTAAAGGAAACAGTTAATTTTGGCTATTACTGTGCGGTAGTAAATAGATCATATTGACGAGACCAACAGCGTGTTATAACTCATTCTAACATGTCATAAATGATCTCGCAATTGTCAGAAACGGTATGGCGTGCCTGTTGATTACACACCTAAAAGGTTAGATTGGCTATTATTTGTATGATCTTTTCCATGAACGTGGCCAAATTATTAAAATTCCAAATTCTTCAGCTCATGATTATAGTGGTTTGAGTTATAGAGAATAAAAGGATAAAATATTTACCAGAATATAGTAGCACGAAGTAACACGAAAATAAAAAAAGTAACAAGCTACAACCAAAAAGGCAGGTTGATTGATCGATCTCTCTGTTTAGATACCGTCTTTTAAGGTCAATAAATCGCCACCGATTTTTGAAACATGCAATTGAATCTGACTACGGCATTTGCAGGTGAGGCAGCCCACACAGTATTTGTCCCATAAGGTAAAACAGAATTTTACAATGCATAGTCGACAGCATTGAACGAACAATTTGTTTCCATATCCCCTCGTGCAAGGTTCATAAAATAGTAAAAACAATTTATATCTAATGACCATTAAGAACTATGTAGGCAAGGTCATTTAACAGCTTTCTTTCCTCAAGGGATCGCGAATTTTCTTTACCATTTTCAAATAAAACAAACTTCCAAATCCTAGAAGCCTAGGACTAAGTTTAGTCTGGGCCCACAAATAAACTTTCAATTGTTGTTATACGGTACTCATGTCAAGGCCCTAATCAGTTTACTAATGAAGGACACTTGACATGATGCAAATCAAATGTAACTGCAGTGGTAACTTTTACCTCAAATAATAATCAATATCCATAAGCTTTAATTAATATTAAGTCTTATTACATGGCGGTGGTTCGATAGTTCGACAGTTCACAAGTTCGACTCTGTAATGTCTATTTGCAAACTGT
>JASANE010024813.1:0-13606 GCA_030248225.1 Trileptium ribeirensis | reverse complement strand
AGCTTAATGTGAACGGTGCATTAATACTAATTTTAATCCGCCAACATCGATGATCGAAATAAAATAATTTCGATGCCCTAAAGTTACTGTATGACCCAAAAAATGTCCATTTCATCCGAATCACCTCACAAAGTACCGGTTTTAATTGTCGAAAACATAATGCCTTTAAGCTGTAAACCACATCTAATCAAAGTGGATTGGAGTTAGAATAACGGACTTTAAAGCCGTAGCCTTCAAATTTCAGCGAGAATCGCTAAAGACACCGGTTTTGCGGATCGATCTTTTCCGATTGACTCAATTGGGACAATTTTCGTGATATTGTTATGTCGTAAAAGGCGTCGTTGTTTTCATTAACGGTCTCACACCGATTAAACCGATTGTGTCAGTAACAGCTGCTATCGTTCTCAAAGGGTTTTGCTCAATACGACTCATTTTAGCCGTTTCACATTTCCAAAGCCATAAAGTGGACCCATCGCACATTTCAAAGTGTTGAGCTAACTGAGTTAGTTGTGCTCTGCATCTTCACACGTCCATTATTGTTCGCTCGCTTTGCGAAGTTCCTTAAAAGAAATCGAGCAACTAATCCCAGATCGCTCAGTGCTTTCCGTACACCGCTAACATTCAAACACCTAGGACTCGATTGCCAGCACCAGCTTGAGGTTAATCAAACATTGCACCAATCACAAATATAATTCCGTCGTTTAATCCGGTACACGCTCAAAAAATATAATTAATATTTCAGGAAGTAACGGCAAGTATTTTCTGTCACGAGCCGATTACGGGTCTGTCCTACTAAACAACAACCGACTTTAGTTGTCCGATTTTAGCTCTTGGTTATCTGCATCGATTCGACACCACTGGGTGGGTTCCTATTACTGCCATGTCTCCGGAACATGCTCAAAAGCCACCGCACAGCATTGAATTTATTGACGAAAGCTGGCGTAACCGGTGTCTGACGCTTCGCAAAGTGACAGCGGAATTCATTGGATGTATCCTGTTTATCTATATCGGTAAAGTTTAATACAATTCTTCTGAAGAAGTTAATTATTTATAAATTTATAAATATTATTGATTAATGAGTGAATTGTAATAAATAGTAAAAAACAATAATATTTATTTTATGAGTTATAATTGTAATTATATATCATAGGTGCTCTTATGAATCAGGGGTGTTACTCTCCAACTCCTGCTGAAGTTTCGCAACCCCCCTTACCGCCACAGTAATTCAGCGTTTTAGCAATCACAATTACAAAAAAGTTAAAGGGAACTTGGTGGAAATCACGAAATTATCGGAAAAATTGGGAAGAGGGGAAATTTTTGGTTAAGCCCAGCCGCATCCCTGAACCAGACCATCGACTCGAAGGACCCTGGGCACCTATGATATACATGTTCCACTTTACATATTTTATTTTATATCAATTTATTTTTTGTATATATCGCACAGAATAATTGTACGTTTAAACGCCTATTAAATCAATTAATAATGAACAAATTACATGCATTTAATTTAGTTAAAGACTTAACCCGTTTGGTTTAATTGAATTAATATTGGAAAGGGAATATTTATTTAATAATTTTAGTTTCTTGCAGACGGCTGTTAGAGACAAAAGTGCCCACTTTTTGCACTCATTATTCTGTGAAACCTGCATTACCTTGCGCCTGAATATAGGTTTCGGTCATATCTCAAAATAGCGGTCTCGTAAACGTATTATACCGTTGCCAGTCTCTAAAGTCTTTAAGAGTAGTTTGTCTTTATCCAAGTCAGTCTGTCTTGATGGAATTGCTGAATACTAGTACTAATGCATTAGTTACCAACCTTATAATTCATATTATAATACAGAGAATGAGCGCTAACACATTTAAACAGGGTTTTATCACATAACCAGGTGCAGGTCTCCAGAAATAAATGTGGATAATTCCATTGAAAAGTGGAACGTAGTCCTACATTGGCATCAAGAATGACGATCCAAAGCTGAGAAATTGACTGATATATATACAAAGCGTCAGCAATTAACGAAATTTTTCAACTACAAATGCACGGAAAAAACGTAATACTCAATGCAGCACAATTAACCATGAAATTATATGACTAACACAGCGAAATACCCGGTATTCCGAAATACACAACTGGGAATATTTATGCTAATGTTACTGGTATTAAGGCTTCTATAAAATCAGTTTTCTTTAACTATATATTCTTGCAAAAATCCCAGAAATCAAGATTTTTGGGAGATTTTGGGTACTATAGTGGTGACATAGTAGTTACTTTTGTATCGAACGCTATCTTCAGCTGCCACAAATGTTATTTCCGTGGTAACTATGTTGATACTTGTAAATACCACACATATTTCTCAACATACCGTCGAAATACTTGAATAATAGCTTGGCTTGAACATAATCTCAAAATTGTACGGATGTAATCAGTCATGATCTCGAAAAAAGTTAGTAATATGCAACTTCTAACCTATTGAATCCTTCAGTTTAATTATGCTTTATTTATAGCAGGAATAATTGAAGAACATATAATCTTAGTTGTATTACATATTACCATTTTCTTAAAGAAATAACGAATGACAACTCAGTGCTCGACACCATGTCGGTTTCCATTTACGATCTTGAGACAGGCTCAGTATGTAAAAATATTAAAAAAAACCTTATTTTTCGCATTTTTGTCTAAAGCTCTAACTTTAGAGTCAAGCAGCGTGCTGCATTGGAGTTATTGCAGTTTTGAGGGACGGATTTTAATGAAAGGCAGTAGAAAGGTCCTATAACTTTAAGGTAACATGAACATAAAGTTAATATCAGCTCTGGGTAAACAATACGGCTGTCACCTGGAATTGAAATTCGTTGAAATTTTTAATTAAATTTTACATAAAACTTGAACAACGATTCCACTGGAAAACTATTATAACTGTCTCTAAGCATGGTCCTCAGGTATCTTACGACACCACAAATTAGAGATTTCACCCTAGCTGAAATTTTGTACAACAGATAGCGAAAATCCTGAATCGAACTGTTAATATATTTCAATTCCAACAGTAGTTGTCGTTTACGAATGGAAGCTCGCGCAGTCAAATGCATGGTCACGTACACGTAGAAGCTAAGTAGTATTGTACTAAAATACACTGCATTGAGATTGGTTTAAGGAGTAGAGATAAGACAAGGTGTAGATTTATGAATACGTATCTACTCTGAGGCCGCAAGAACACATCAGAGAAACACTTCGACCGAATACAACCATCCGCTGCTGAGCTATTACAATTATTAGCTACATCTTCAATTATTTGCACTAGCTATGTGCTCTTAATTCAATGATACAAGGTCCTACTTTCTAAGGTAGTTGGGAATACATATAAGTGTAACATCGTGTGAACTAACTGCAACATTCACTGCAGGTTTCTGTCGTATTTGCATTGCCCTCAAAAGATGCGCTTTTTGCGATAGTCGAAAACGTTTTTCGTTTACGAATTATAAACTCAGTTTTCATGGCTTGCTGAGATATAAATCTTTGAAAAAGTAAAGAGAAATAGAGATCCGAACACTGTTGTTCTGGCGTATGATACGTAATTGCTATATCAATAAATATATAACATTTTTATAACCTTAATTATATGAGGCTAAACCTTGAATGCGCCCAGCAACAATCCTCTTTTGTCATTCTCAAAAAAATTCGGTAATAGACCATTTTTTGGTTATCACATATCCCTCTTCAAACGGTTTAAAAATGTCACAAGCTTCAAAGCGTATGAATAATGTTACCGAACATATTAATGCAAATGTTAAGTTGTTGTTGAGCATATTTTTATAGAGTTTTAGTTTGAAAATTGTTATTCGGTAACAGTATAGCACCTGGCCTAAAATTTTGTTAGCGAACAAACATGCAAATTAGTCAGCGGAGCGCGTATCCATTGTTGTTCGCGAACGTGAATGAGTTATGCGATATTTAATCCAATTTAATTAGAATAATGTGACATGCCAATGTTCGCGAACAGACGACCCTGCTTTGTTGTTCGCGAACATGACTGCGTCATGCGAGATTTAATGCGATTTAACTGGAATAAAATTAAGCGTAACGATCGTGTTTTGTTGTTCGCGAACACTGAACACTACTTTATGCAAAAGAACATAATTACTTATCGCATTCACATTTGCCTGCACGTAATTTTTTGGATAAGGCAGCGTAACCCACTGGTAGTTTACCGTAAAGTTCGCGAACACACTAATTGAGAGTTCTGATTTGATACATAGGCATTTTATATTCAATTTTGTTTTTGCAAAAAATTGATTTTGTTAAAAAATTGTACTTGGTTTCGCGAACATCGTTTTGGATGACGAATTTTATTATTCGCAAACTAATTTGTGCAAGGGTATAGCAAAGGTTCGCGAAAGTATCCTCTAACATATTTGCTAAGGAGCAAATGTGTTTTGGCTTGCGCAACTGACTAGGTTGATGTATTACAAGATACAAAAGCGAGCATACGTTTTCGAGGAGTTATTGAACCATTCGGCTATGAATTTAAACATATGAGATTTAGTTAGGCTACAAAATAGAATTTTCCAAAATGAAATCGAAATCCGAAATATCGTTAGCGAAAACTCGATGGCAAAACCGCAGTTTGTTTCGTAACAACGGTTGCGGTCACCGATCGCTTTTCTCAAAATAAAATTGTGACTGGGCGAATTTTATGTTAACTAGCGCATTATTCCAACCTTTCCATCGATATCGTTTTACAAAGTTAAGAAATGTGAAGGTTTTTAGTTTAGGAAATTTTAGTTTTACTTTTATAATTTTTCAACTACCGTTGGGTATTTTTGATGGACATATTTGATACACAATTTTTATATGAAATTCACAGCCTTATAGAAAAGAAGGATAACCCATAGCCTATTTTGTAGTGATCCCCCTGGATTAGTCTTTCACGACTTTTGGTTGTGTCCAAGGCATAAAAATCAATCGCCAACGGCGAATTTCCATTAGTTTCTGTCAGTCAAAATGTTTATACCGAAAATTTAGAAATATGGTGCTACTTTCTAAGCATAACTATGCCAAATATCTTGCACACCTTAAGCTTTGCTAACTATTCAGTACACAAACTTTTTTAGTATAACTGTGCTAATTGTTCATCATAATTATGCCAGTTGGGGACCTAAAATGTTTAACATAAACTGCGCTTAATATTAAACAGAGTTATGCTTTAAAATATAATAATGTTATAAGCAATAAGCATAATTGTACTAGATTTATATTAAGCATAAGCATTTTCTGTGGCGCTTTGATGTATTTAGCTGTTACTACTACACACCTTGGGTTTCCTATTTAGCCTTTTCCTTTTAAGAACAATCGTAGTCCAATTATTAAGGCAGTTGGGATTTCGCTAACCGAAGGCGCTCATGTATTTACTATTTAAGAACAATGTACAGTATTATATATGTGTGGCCGATTTGATCTGGTTAATTCAAATAAAAGTCAAATAACTGCCCCGAAATCAGATTTCTAAGCATCTAGATTCCTATCCTGCAAATCTTTTTATGCTTTGCCTGAAACAACATTCACAAAGGCTTCATTTGTCGTACAAACTTGAACACAGTTCATGACACCCAATTCTAGTTCACACAATTTGTTGGCTATAATATAATGTTATCATTCATACTTGTCTTTAAGTGGAAGTTGACAGCTGAATGGTATTTGTTTATATACCAATCTGCTACAAAAAATATTACTTTGACAATATTTGTGACTCAGTCCTGTGTTCCAAAATGGAATTGTGCCTCTGCAAAAAGTTCATTAAATTTGTCACAATTATTCGCCTAGTCCCATATCTGAATATTCAATCTCTTGTTTGCATTTGATATTAATACTATTTTAAATTGAAAACGGTCAAAAGTTTTATGTTGTCTACTTTATAAGATTGCTCGTTGGTAACTAAGCAATTCCCATGGTATTTCTTAATTGTTTTTGTCCAAAAACAGTATGAACAACGCAATATTGACGACTTAATAATACAACTAGATAGCGTATAATCGCAATTTACAAAGCATGAACAATTATAATAATTGATTGAACTACTTGCACTTTCGTTTCAATGTTACTGCCGTAAGGAATAACAACACGAGCAGGTGTTTGAAACTATTATTTCAGATCTTTTAGTACATATATTCGTAAATAAGAATAATGTATTTGTGGATGGGCGTTGTATGTCAAAGTTTATTTTTGGCACATCATTTATAGGATTTGAAAGTCATTTTAATGCTAATTTGCACTTATTTTTCGTTCCTTTAAGCTAATAATCTTTAAGCATTAAGAGAAAGACAATTAAAGCTGCAAAATATCATTTACCCAAACACACACGAGGTCCCAAGGAGATATTGTGTGCTGCGCGGGGAGAGGGCGCCTTTCGGCATGTTTTCCGTGGGAGGGGAAGATGATGGCTTGGCGGGGTAGGGGTCGTCATGGAAGTAATAAATTTTCTAAATTTGTTGGGACTCAATTTTTTAATATTTGCCAATTTTTCTTTGATTTTTGCTAAGGTTTGGCAAAATTCTCTGCACATCTTCGGTGGGCGGGGCCAAGGAGATAAGCCAACCCTCTCCCTGTGAGCATGTATGCATTTATTTGATACCCATGTTACAGGACAATATATCCCAAATTTAATTAAGCTCTTGGGTTGATATATCAGCACGACCCATTTTGTCAACCATGGAAAATATGACAATGTTTGAGGATATACAATTTTACGTATGAGTATAAGAAATATATATATTACAAAACTTCTCTCAGGAAATGTCTAAAATTTCACGCTTTTCATTTAAGGAAACTTGAGTCGTTTATTTTTAAATAACAATTTCAGAGTTGAGACTATACACTTTGGAAAACTGATCATTCTACTTGTTATAAAATTTTCAATCCAAAACAACTAAATTTGAATTTATTTTGATTTGACTATGGTAAAGGTTGGTGAACACCCCCTCGGCATCACCCTCTGAATACTTTCTAATCGGTATGTATTTTTAGTCATAATCTTTTAATTGTGTCATATGCACAAAAAAATTTAACATTTCAACTCGTAAACTAATGCTCATTTGGTACAGCCGTGAACAAAATTTTGCTGCAGCGACGGATTGAACCTCCATCGTTCTGGCGCTAACTTCATACCCCAATCACTACGATATCTGGGAGCTGTTACTTGGTTCTTTAAAAAATCCGGAAAGAGAACACACCACAAGCTCAAACGCGCACCGTGGGACACAGTTGATTAGTGCATAGCTTGGCAGTACAGGCCGTAACAAATGTGCCACTTTAAACGGTTGATCACATCCACTAATTCTGATTTTCTGAGTTATAAAAGTGTTTCAGAAAAATATTGCGTTTATCATATCGGTGCATAATACATAATGTGATCCATAATGCATAATGCATGATGCATATTATGGATGATGCATAATGCGTGATGCATGTTTGACCACGTGCTGTCGTAAAACAGCGTCATTCGCAGGATATATTGTGTTCATCAATGTCTTTCACTAATTTGTGTAAATGCTCTGTCTTTTTTGAAAAAATTCAGCTGGCCTTTCGATACTAAAAACATTTGAATTTTGACTCAGGGTGTAGACCTTAGTATTTATCAAATGGGATAATTTCAGGACTATTTATCTGATATAGCCACCAAGTTTTTTAAAGACACAGATACAATTAATGGTTCTAATGACATCGTGAATATACTCATCCGTGAGAACTTAGTTTACATAGAAAATCCACACCAACGGATGGCGTAGCATAAGTCGAAGTCAGCCATCGTAGGTCATTCGCTGTATCTGGAGCCCGATTCGACAACGACATGCTGAGACTTTAAGCCCATAATAGTTACACATTAATCACAAAACGCATACGCTTAGCTAACGGTGCCATATGCCGGTTGAAAACATGAAAATAATGTCGCAGTATGACGGTTGTCTCACCAAAAATAGAAAATAGCTATTATGTTATCGACGGAAATAGATATCATTGATCAGATAGAAAAGAATTAGCATCCTGCCCGAATGAAACAGCTGGCTAACAATGCAAATATCATTGTTCACCAGATAATAATGATAGATGCATTGGCAATTTCATTTATGTACTCTATGTCTGTTCTACTTGTTTGCGAATGGGGCTTCGTCTAAAATGAAAATCAATCAAACAAAAATAGAATACACATTTTGGGGAAAACAACGAGATCGGAGCTTTACAACAGCAAAGGGCAGAGAATTTGGGAGTAAGGTGTCGTGGGAGACACCGGGGACTAAGTAGTTTTAGCCAATGCCTTTATCAGAGTTGAATTAGTTCATGATTAAGTAGGAACAATATTCCCTCCGCAAACTTCAGCTGTTCTCCTTTGAGAGGCCTCGGCTGTTTTCACACAAAAGCTGAGAGAGCTAATATTAGCTCAAATTAGGTGATCATTAGCTCACAATACACATTTCTCGTTATAGAACTTTACGAACGCAGCTGTCAGAGTCACAAAAATTTACATCATATCCTAATTCATTGGAGCCCTACTAATAGGCGTGGTACAACAACCGCATGTCATTGCCATATCGCTTCGAGAAACCATAATGTCCTCAACTGAAACCAACACCGCTTTCATTCTCATTTATAATGTGACAATGCGACGTTCGGTATATAATTGCTGTTAGCAATTGGGAGTTTTAACGATGGCGATCGTTGCTGAAATTACATACAACCAACAACATTGACGAGCCAGGCATTGTTCTTTGTTACCTAAACTTTTACTGAAATAGTCCCATTGTTAGTTTTCGTTGTCTTGTTTTGAAACCATATAAGTAGTGAACAGTTTAGTTGATAGTTGGTGAAGAGTTTTATCATATTTGAAGCTATGACCGGGGTTTGATGCATTAGGATCGATGATCACATGTGACGTTCCCATTTACGATGGTTTATCGTTCATTTATGATTGTTCGCTGGATAACCATTGATCCTCAATGAGCAAACTTTAGAGCGTAGTTGGTGTTTTCCCAATTTTATAAATTTATATTTTTTTCCTTAACTAAATTATCCATGCTTCATTGAATTTTCGGATATATTCGGTTTTCAGATTTGTTCCTAACTTGTTGGGCGTAGAGAACATCATAGCTGCATCGAACGATTTTGCATAAACATTTTAGCAATTTAGCTCGAATATATATTTAGCTTGCGTTAACATTCGATACATTTGCCCATTTGTATGAAGTGAGTATACTGACCCAATATACTATCCAACTGTTCCCGTATGAAGTATACTACCCCAGGCACGCCCTAACTGACCGTGATCCAATTGTCACATACCTCCCGTTTCTAGGATACAGCCATATTGGGCAGTTCTCTTGTCTGCTATCGATAAAGACGAGGGATTTTCTACTGAAAGAACTGAAATAGCAAAGCGTGGTACAGTAATTTCAAGCACAATACATTCAGCCAACGACTGTATTGTACATTGTCGCAAACATCAAATAAGTCATTAAAGGCTTAGTTTAAGCATTGCAAGATTTTACAGCAGCTAAATGTATTTTTCCACCGTTGCTACGGCTTAGCACTGACAACCATAATCAAACTTATCAATCATCGACCGCAAAACCAAACCAAGTCGCATTGATGTGATTTGTGAGTGGTCGTCGTTCTGGTTCATTTATAAATTGTATGCACCGGTTGTAAATTATCAAACAAAATAATCTCTATTATTGTCATAACTGGAAATCGCTTGTTTACATTTAGACAAGACCAGCCTACTCCTATTGACTCCTATTGACCTACTCCTGTTGACTATTGACGCTATGAAGGCTAAGGATGGTATGATTGTATTCAATGAGCTGATCAAAGAATTCACTATAAATATAAATTCGTTTTCTAAATTCCCTTTATTTTTGATTAGATGATTTCCCCGGAAGCGAAGAACAGTTAACTGTTTTAGCATGTTCACTATTCGCTTTAACCCTTTCATGCTCATCCTTGCCAGTTGGCATAATCAGATAATCCAACGTTCTGTGCCAAGCTAAATATCTCGCAGTGTGTATGTTTTCTCGCGTTTTTATTCGCTTGTGTTGCGAGATTCTTTAAGGAACCGAGCAACAGTTTCCAGATAGGTCAGTGCTCTGCGCACGCCGTTCTCACTAGTGCCACCTGGGTTCAATCCAAGGCGCCGTCTAGAATTTTCAATAAAGAAAAATTTTTTATTAAAAAATCTTAATTTCTTATCTTTACTTTTTGTCAAACATTGCACGATCCACAGACTAGCTCCGGCCTTAAAAGGTTAAGCACTCTCTACTGTTTTAACATGAAATAAGGGATAGATTTCTGTGACGCTTGAGATACGCGGTACTTAAAACAATTTATGACATAGTTTGAAATTTAGCTGTTTACATTAAATATATCACAAAATCGATATATTAATTATTATAATTTAATTTTTAGTTAGTAAACTTCAAAGCTAACGTTTTTAACAGGTTTCTGCAACATATAAGTATGAAAAAATTCCGGTAAAATTTTTAAAACGCTTCATATTTATAGCTCCAAATATGGCGATGAGCTTCTGTCTCTAAGAATTATCTTGAAAATCGTATACATTAATTTTCATAAAATAAGCTTCGTAGGAGGTTTGAGCATCCAGATATATTTTTTTAGATAAATCTGTGTCATAGTAGCGGCTTTAAGTCCAGAGAGCACCACTCTGTTTCCACTAAGTTGTCTATGAAGTGGAAAACTGTTCCTTCAAAATTCCATATCAGCAAATTTCATATCTACACATACATACACATATAAATATTTTTCTATATTTTTACACAGTGTTTTTCATATGACCCATATAAGCCAAGATAGTCTTAAAATAGCCGAGAAAATAACTTCTTTCATTGCATATTTATCATACTTTACCATTACATACACAAGAATCGTAAAGATTCGAGTGAATAAGAACGCTCTGGGTACCAACAATGAAAGGAAATAGTAATGAAATAATGTTTCGTTCAGTTTTTTAAAAAATAGCCAGCCAAAAAAACCCCAAACGTTTCCTGAGCGGAAATAAAGCTTTTACCGCACGAAAAACAAATGTTTCGCTGAATAACTACACAAAAGATGTAAAAAGCTGCTTTTTTACACATAGTTTTGGATTGCTTCCGCTGATCATAGACAATTAGAAAACGTTTCACAGCTGGCTAACTAACTGAACCGACTATAACTTATATGGCCACACCGTTTGTTTTGTCTCACTCGGAAGTATCGCAGTCTGCTCAGTTTGATTTAATATCCATCATGCGGGTTGTTTCTGTTTTTCTACGTAGTTATTCGGGTAAAGCCCTCGCTAGCGGTTTAGGTTGAGGTAGCTCGTGGGTCACAAGTGAGCTAATTTCTGGTCATAAGCTGGATCTCTTTAGTTACAAGAATATTTAATGAGTCGGTAAGCTATTACTCGAAATTTCTATTTTCATATCCAAGCAGCAAATGCATTAGCTTATGTGCGCCTATTTGAAAATATTTAACTGGTTGAGATGCCGAAAAGTGACTAAAAGCATACTATTGTTGTTTGATGTTCTTAGCCTTTTCCTTGAAAAAAAAATTTTTTATTTAAACCACCTGGTTCAAAAATTTGAAAAAAGATTCGCTTCGGTCTTAAAGCCGGGAATTAAATATTTGTTAGCAGAAAATGTGTACGTTATTCAAACTAATGTAACAAGTTCCCAGAAATTGAAAGACATTGGAAATAACAGTTTGCGCTATCAGTGTCTTGATATACTATTGAGCCCATATTTAGCAATCTGTTAGTAAGTAATTTATAAGCTAGTAGCATTTAGGATATCTGGTTGAAAAGATTCTAATGTTATAAATATAAATACGTTGATAACTGTTATCATTACATGGTGGTAAATTGTTAACCCTTTCTTTCTTAAATTGACACATTTGTCGCAGCTTAGATAGCGAAGGAATACACTAATCGAGTTTGTCGTGCACCGTGCGTTTGTGGATGTTTTTATTTGCTCGCGTTGCCAGGTTCTTTAACAAACCGATCAACAGCTCCCGACAATAGCGTAGTGGTTAGCGTACCACGCTCGCATTAAAACTATCCAGGTCCAGTCTGCCGCTGCGATGAAATTTATTCGAGACTGTCCGAAATACACAATAGTTTAAGAAGGAAAGAGTTAATAATTTGTAAACTAAGCATACTAGTAACCCGCAAAGCGAGAAGAAACGGAGCGAGTGTGGCTACTCTGCGCCTATTGCCAATTTTATCGTTCCGAAATCTGGTACCTAAGCCCGTTTAAACTCCCATGATAGCAATTATACACCTGCAATACTTCAGTGACAAATCTACGGTCATTTTTAGTCATATACCAAAGCCGAAGAACTCCTTATTTTTTGTTCCATTGACCAAAAAGATAAAAATTTTTGAAATTAATAAATCACAAATTTTAAGAAAAATATTATTTAAATCGATTTTACGCGGTAGGGCCCCTAATGCATGACATATTTGATGCATATCACGCAAATACAATTTATTGGTTTTGTCATATTAAGCTATCCATGAAAACCCGAAGACACCTTCTATTGACCTAAATATATATTGGAAAAGTGGCGAAATTTTACTATTTTGGGTGCCATAATTTACCAAATTTTGATCCGCACCGTCTCGCAGGTTAATAAACAACTAACATAGTGTTTAAACAATGAAACCAACATGTTTAACTGTTTACATACCCTATAATCTCATTAGTTCACTCCACAACAAGAAAAAAATTTTGAAACTTTCACTTTTTATGGTATCGTTTAAATTATTGCTCGAAAACGGCAGCTCTAACAAAAATGTTCTAGGTCTTCATGAGAGGGTTACGAAGCCTCTATCTCGAGATACGGGTCCTGAAAGATAGATATTCGGATGGCCAAATTTCAAGAAATGCAATCCTTGATCATTTGGGGTTCGTTTTGATCCGGAAAACGCAGTCTGCGTGCTTAGCGTCTAATGAAAGAGCACAGATAGATTGGAATTGTTATCAAATAAAAAATGTTTTGGTCCATTCATCACATAATATTGAGATATAATCTCCGCAGACGGACACAAAAAAGAAATTTTATGATTTTACCGCTATGAACACTCGCGTCGCTTCCGTCGATTTCAATAATCAAACAATGTGTGAAGGCTTAAAGCCTTCCTAAAGTTCGCTTCTAATACAGGTGTAAAACACATTTCTTTTTCATATATTTATTTCACAAGCACCTTTTATATCGATATCTAGGGGCTCAACACACTACTCTTCGAAAGTGGGGACTCAAACTGGATGGTGAAGGGTGATTTCCGTCATTTATAAGCATTTAAACCCTAAACGTCGACCAATCAATGATCTAATATAATCTTGTGTTTTCGATAATTATAAACACAGACTTACTTGAAGCTGCAACACAGAACCCAAAATGCGAGAAAACTATCCACCAAAACATTGATTAGATCACCAATTTTCCTGGTGGTGGACATTCCTTATGAAAGAACATTGAGATTATATATCTCTGAACGTTTATTTCACAAGTTTTCAAAATTAGTCTGATGTAATATATATTTATTTATATTGCATTATTTACCTTAAGATG
>JASANE010024811.1:0-69046 GCA_030248225.1 Trileptium ribeirensis | reverse complement strand
TCTAATGAGCCACATTATACTTGGACTAACATATAGTGCAGTGTATTGTCCCTAAATTCGTCAATTGATGCTTAAGATTATAAGCTTAAACCGCTTCGCTATGATTATACTAAAACATAAATTTTTATTTTTCGTGGCGTACGTCTGTCTATTTGTAATTACGGAAATATTTTTATGAGACTAGCACATTTTTTTCGATCGCTAATAGATAGAATTATTACGGTTACCAGATTTGAATGTCATATGTCATGTTTTAGTGTCTCGTGTTTGTGTATCAGGAATAAAGACTACACATTGAACGACCTTTATATGAAAGTTCCATGTTACATATATTATTTAGAATGCAAGCGGAAATTTTTGTGAGTGCTTCATTCTTAGCGATACCAGCTAAGTAACGACGCTTTCTTTGTGAGTTCTAGGTGCCGGATGCTCCAATACAATGAGAAATTTTAATGGATGTTTCATCTCTCAATCTACCAGATATCAATACATGACACTTTTTCTGCGAGCTCTGGATTATGGATATCACATTACAAGCAGGAATTTAAGTGAGTGTTTCATCTATGACGATGACAAGTACGATAGACATTACGTCTGCATTATATATATGGCTACGTAATGACATTTTCTTAGGAAGTTCTATGTTACTGACACTAAAACGCAAGGGCATATTTTAGTGAGCTCAATCTACCAGGAATGACTACGTATTGACACTTTCTCTGCTAGTTCTGGTTCTGGATATTACATTACAAGTAGGTATTTTAGAGAGTTTTGCATCTGTGACGACACCAGGAATAAGACTACATAGTGATGCTTGCTTTCCAAGTTTCAGATCCTGCTTATATAAGCACTGACTAATAATTGTGTGATGTCTTAAACAAGTACGGTAAGTTTTTTTAATTTAAAAACACTTTGTTAAAAAACCGGGTTCTACAATCCACGTTTGCTGTGCTGCAGTCGGAAAGAATTTACTATAATGATATTAATGAAAAAGTAAACATAATGCTTTACAGTTGAATGTTTAGTAAACACATTTTATAGCTTAATGATCGATATTATGATAAGATTCAATTAGTCTCAAATCATAAATGAATCCTTTCATGGCTTCAACGAATAGGTTTGTAAATTTACAGCGACAGTATTTGAATTTAAAAAAAACAATAATTTCTTGTCGCATTTGTTGAAATTTTTATATTTATAAATAATATAAATTCGTTATAATATAAATATATATTCGTTTATAAATGGGCTTATAAATAGTTCGGAACGTTTAAACTGTAGTCGCCGGCACCAGATTTCAACGAAGTTATTGCTATTTCGCTGTGGTGATATGAATATAAACAATAAAAATATATATTCGTTTATAAATAGGCTTATAAATAGTTCGGAACGTTTAAACTGTAGTCGCTGAAGGTCAACGAAGTTATTGCTATTTCGCTGTGGTGAATTTATTTTAGTAAAAGCTTTTTCCACTGTAACTGATATGACCATGTTCCATATGGTTTTGAAGGCTCACAATTAGTACGGTTTGAGAGAATCATAGCATTCGCTTTAGTGTGGTGTTCGATTAGCGGTTATAGTCCATACTTTGGACTGAGCGGGTTATAATTAACACACCTTAGCATTATCGGTTGAACGTTTTATTTTGAATTTTCGCACCACTCAATTGCTACAGTAATTCATGTATGTATACACTGAAACATAGCGAACGAAGCGACCGGAGTTTCCACTGAGGGCACTAGGCGGAAAATCGCGAAAATTTCTTTTTTGCCTGTTCCTGTTATTCATAACCCAGCTCTGGATGGGTAGATTTCGGTAATTATTTATTCGATGTGCTTTGTAGCGACACCCATTTTGAGGTCAAAATGGCAAAGAACATGTTTGCAAGATTTCTTTGTCAAATATGATTGATCATAGGGTACCACTGTTTCGCAGAAAATATCACGCGACACAGGCGTCGCATCGAAAAATCGAGATCAGAACCAGCTCTTCGAGATATACAAAATAGCTCATCATGACTTTTTGTGGGACCACCCCTGGACCTTTGTGAGGCCGAATATGGTTCGTCGATCCTTTGCCAGAAATAGCTATTTTTCAAATTTTGGCACGTTATTCCGAGTTTTTACCTACAATGAGTGCCTGTTATGCAGCGTTACGTTATAAAGGATCCCCATTAGAAAGTGTTGTCCACTCTGAGTGTCTCTTCCACCACCAACTATATGGTGTTTCAGACACCATGGTGTTTCTGATGGTGTTTTCAGATAGTATACATAGGCAGTGTACTGTCGGTAATAGTAAGGTGTAGACCACACCATAAATTTTATACGGTGTTAGCTAATCATGCTGTTATTTACACGCAGTATATAATGGGTTTGTGTATGGTGTCCTTGACACCGTCGGTAAAAACAATAGGTAGATTAAGACGCCATACCTTCGGTAATGGTTTCTCATACACCATCTTTTGCATTACATAGTGTAGGTATATACCGCATACCACTGGATGGTGTGCTCTAGACCATAGGATGACAAAACTTTCACATGTGGGGTCCTTTAGAAAGTTAACGCCGCATAAGTTTATCAAGCACGCCGGCAAAACAGCTTTGCAATCTAGGGCCCGACTTGGCCATATTCTACCTTTTTATAGAGTTTTGAGAGATGTACGGGCGACCAACCCGATTTTCAAAATGTAGTTTCTTTTCATTTGTTTGGTTATATATTGCGTACAGGGTATCAAGAATGGTCGATATATAGGTTCTTCTGAACGCTGAATAGAATGATTTGGTTATCTCGATTCCAGTCTGCATATTTCAAGAGGTTTCATGGGTTTTCAGTGGGTTTAGATACGAAGAACCCGATTTCCAGAATATAGTCTGTCTTCTGTTATTTGGTTACGTATCGCATGCAGGTCATGAAGAATGGTCTATATAGGTTGTCTGGTAAACGATGGTGCTATTATCTAGATTCTAGCACGAGTATCTTATGCCTTTTCAGATATTTCGATTGGGTTTAGGGTCAACGAACCCGATTTCCAGAAAATAGTATGTGTTCAGTAGTTTAGTACATGGCATGAAAAATATTTTATATAGAAATTTTTCGGTATGCTAAATACAATGATTTGGTTATCTAGAGTTCAGCGTGCATATTTCACGTCTTTTCTGGGATTTCAGTGTGTTTAGGGTCAATGAACCCCGATTTCCATAATGTAGTCTCTAGTTGATGTTAGGATACGTCTTGTGTACAGTACATCAATAATTGTTTATATAGGTTTTTACCAGGCTAAATACGATGCCTTGGTTAACTACAGACCAGCACAAATACTTGATGCGTTGTCAGCTGTATTCGATGAGTTTAGGGTCGCTGGAATATTACTATTTTCAACGTTTTCGGGGTTTAAATGTTTTAATGTGGTTTATACACCAAAAACAGCTTTCTACGGCTGAATAAACAAAATGATAACTTAAAAATGAAACCGCACTCACATCGTTTTACCGTCACTTGCCAAGTTATTTCATGTTAATCCAAATATACGGTTAGCAGACCATTGTTACGTGCAGAATATGCTACAAGCCACTTAATACAATAAGATTGCTTCAAAGTCGCGGGGATTCTCCTAAACCCACGCCATTACTTCAAATGTAGCTAATCGAACTTGTTCTAACTATAGCATTGCTGTCGAAGAACGCAACTAACACCAGTCTCAGGAAATTAAGGCTTTGAACGATTCGAATATCTTGAAATTATTTTTGACTTGCAGATGAAATGACGTAAAATCATGTTGACATACGTAACCTTGATTATAGGTATGCTACTTTTTAACGTCATGCATAATGTAACACAATCTATATTGCATATTATCGCAATATATTTGTCATTTTTATTATCTCCAAGAGATGCTAATCACGAAAGTATTTTGCATAATAATCATAATAATAATAATTACTAAGGTTACTAAGGCATGAACTGTTCTAATCCGGTTATAATATTTAGCTGCAGCGAGCATTTGCTGAATTATGCAATGGTTAACTTGGAAGTATCAGAATTGAGAAAGAAGCTATGTTCTATTTTCTTTTGTATTTTTTCAGTTTTCGATATATCCGGTCAGACAATCTTGTTTGATCAGCGTTATCAAGAGTCGATGACGGTCGGCTCTACTGAAGAGTGTGACGCCCTTCAGATTTTCCATATTAACTCCCGCAATCCTTTCCGTCCTTACTCTATCCCGCCAGGTTTTTGACTTATCCCACCCATGTTTTTGGACTACAATCCAAACCCCACCCAGGCTCTTGTACCACCGCATCCAGACCCCTCCCAGGTTATTGGACAAATAACCTATATTCCACCCATGTTCACGGACCACTAAAATTTCAGACCCCCGGTTCTTGGACTACTTTTTCAGACCCCGAAGAAAAATAAAAAGTGGTCCAAGAACTTGCGAGGTCTGAAAAAGTAGTCCAAGAACCGAGGGTATGAATTTAGTGGTCCAAGAACCTGAGTGCGGAGTCTTATAATGTCCATAAAGTTGGGGGTCTGAATTTAGAAGTCCATGAATATGGGAAGGGTATAAATTTAGTGGTCCATCAAAATGGGTATGCTATAGGTTGGCGGTCCAAGAACCTGGATGGTTATGAATGTGGTGTTCCAAGAACATAGGGTTGGGTGAGTTGTTTTCGACCCACTTGGTGTTCGATGCCACCAAAACGACCCGCGACGTACCGCGGACGAAAACAACGGGAAGCTAAAGAGTGTCACAGCCTTTACCAGAGTCGACTGTCGTCGGCTATTGGGGTTATGCAGTTTTGGAGAGGAAGGTTGCAGTGTCATTTCAAAAATCTATGAACAACTAACAGTGTTGAAAACACGACAGGCGATCAATAATTGCCATGTTTTGAGCCTTGATCTGAAGCATTTACGACCTTCACCGATGGACAATATATGTTTCTGGTTTTATTCATTTTCTGCATTTGTGTATATTTACAGGCACTCAGTGTAGTAAAAAAATGTTATAATTTGTCGGTGGTATCAATTGTTATTTTTGCAAAGCCACGTTCATAAAAATAATGTCTTTCAGAATGTGATTTATTACATTTAATACTACGATTTTTTAGATATTTTTTTTCTGAAGAAAAAAATCAAGTTTGGGCGAAATCGATTACTTGATTTTGGAAAAACAAATTGCGATCGTTGATTGAAAAACAGCAATGTCAATGACCAATATGATTCAACAACTATTACTTTTCGCATGAGTTTCACAAAATAGCCTACATAATATACGCTCCAGAATCAAGTTCACACCGATATCGTATCGTCGGTAAAAACGTAAGTTTCAAAACCGTCAATGCCATTCAATTAGATATACAAACTATATGCAACTTTGCTAATGTTAGCATTTACTGTAAATAAATACGGCCAAAAGAGTTTTATATAAGATATCGTAATCAGCGTGATTTTTGATCCAAAGGTAGTTGCAACTATAAATTATATGCGGTTGTTTCAAATATCTGTCGGGAAACATTTAACAAAAATTTCTAAAACTTTATAGTTCAATACTATATGTGCATGTTAGACGACGTATAAACTATTCCCAGTAGCCAAGGGTAACTAATACCTTGTGTAAAATAAGTTTCTTTGGTTTTTGCACCGCCACATATTCTTTTAATATTCGAACAACTTATCCTTGAAATTTAAAAGATAATTCTTTAAAAGATAATTTTTTGAAATTTCAAGGAATAGTTCTTTAATTTTAATAGAATATCTGGTGGTGCTAAAGTCACAGAAAGTTCTCTTAAATTTCACGGAAAATATTTTGAGTGTACGTTGTAAGCAAATTGCGACGCTAAATCGCTAGGGACCATTTACAATGCTGCGCGTTCCTCTGTCGCAAATCATGTACGTGTACATAATGGAATATCGGGATTTGTGCGCGTTCATCGCTTATACTATCGTGAACTGACTTGACAAAAGAACAGGTGTTATTTTATTGTAACACCTATAAAACTCCGATAACGATTAATGCACGCGGCTACATCTTACCTTGTTTTGTAATTAAACTTCAGTGAATAAAATCAAACATATTTACATATACCTGTAGAAGCTGACAAGGTTCAACAAATTTCATGAGTCGAAAATAATATAGTTAAATTCAACCCGATTTGGCTCAAATTTCTGCTACCAGTAAGCACTTGTGTACCATTGATTCATACATGCTCATAAGGCGGAGGTATGGGGCTACCCCTGAGGTCCGATCCCGTCTTGAGGGTCCGGAATCCCTGACAGATCACTCTAACCCTTCGCTGGAGATGCCGTCCGTAGGCGCCAGACCTATAGATGCTTTTTGTAGCGTCGAAGGCGCTGCAACCCACCCCCACGGGCCGCGCACCAGCTCGTCCACCCAGCGGCCGACCGTCTCAACTCTGCGGCGACGCGGTAGCATCCCCCGGATTACGGACTTCGCTTCATGTATGCTTTGATTCCTGTCGCACTCATCTCACATAATTACATTTTTTAATAATGGAAAGAGAAATCCACCTAAAACCTAAATAAAATCGTTTGTTGAAATTATGTTGCTTTCGTTTGAAACAATAACGGAAGAACTGGTTTAGTTCAAAACTTCATAGCGTATAATGTCTCGCATAAGATATGTGTAGTATTCATCTCAATTTATTTGTACTTTCCAATCTAAGTTTTGTAAATTTTTATTTACCGATAATGTTTGTGACTAACACCTAAATGATCGGAACTGAATTCCTGAACTATGTAAAATCTTATCTGGGCAATCAAGTGCCTGTTTTATTAAGTTTGCTTTAGATGTGTGTTTTAAATTGATTAATTTGCGCTAAAAATTTATCCGATTTGCTACACTGTAATATCAGTGACGGTCAACGTTTTGTAAATTAAAATTCAAGTTTAATTTTCGGTTGAAGGTATTTTGGTTGCAAGTGTGTGTCTATGAGTATTGGAATTTATAGCTCGCCTTTCTGTGATTTGAAATTTGTGCCATTCTAGCTAAGAAACCGTCATTATCAACAATGTCATCAAACATGTATGCCACCTTTGAATGTTATAGATATTGTTATTGTTCCGCACTCTTTTGAGCGTGTACAGTACGTATGCCATCCAAGGGTAATTTTGGATTATATGTTACAGGTTCGCCACTAACCTTCATTTCAATTGATTATATAAGAGCATACCAGACAAGTTACATGGTGCTAACTTTAAATTTAAATCTTGAATGGGTTTCCCACCTATCTCCTTTTAGAATTTCAATGTCAATATAAGCAAAAATACAAGATTATATCAAATCAAAAGCACTTTCACTAATCCTAAAGCGAAATAAATCATCGGTATCGCTGCTTGGCAAAGTTGTGTCACAAGCGACTCATAACATTTGTGTTTTAAAGGGGAGCTCACCACCCTTCCAATTTAGCTTTTCAACGCCGCATACATTTGCATTGTTTATAGTCACTTTCCTTTACGATCCTTTTGAAGACTTTTTTCTTCTTTAATGGCACTGTCTCCGATAGGTTTGTTAAACTGAAACACAACGGTAACGCCATCATGAATGATGTATAAGTTCACCAATCCTTTTTATGGACTTTATGACAACCACAAACGTAGTGTCATCCTTGTATCATTAAAAAATTCTCCTTCTTAGATTCTGCATCAAAAATGTGAAATTCCAATACATTAAACATACAATTTTGCAAGGCCAAAGTCATTGTGTCCTTGACACAACCTGTAGTAACCACATATAAGAAACGTTTGTATCTTTCGTTTACGCATAGATCTTTTACAAAGAAACTCATTAAGAACATGGGATTGTTCTGCTCAAAATTTATACATTTGCTGCTAACATGCCTTCCGTTTTTAGGTGCAAAACTGCAAATCCAAAAAGGTCTTAAATTTCGGGAAAAAATTTATTTCCATGTTATTTACCAAGTATACGATAGCGCGATCGCAACTTGCGTGAAAAGTAAACTCAATATTATATCGAAATGAATTTAGGAATGATAGACTGTCTTTTGTATAATATCCTCGTAAATTGTATATTGTTTCCAAAACGTGTTACACAAATACACAATAACGCCTTTATCTATATTGATATACTTATCTGGAAGGTCTAAGTCTAATGCTCTCACTTCAGCTGCACAAAAGCAATTGGCAACTCAACAACCAATTCGCTAAAGTAACAAACAACTACAGCTTCCTTGATTGATCACAAGAATTTATTGATGCCTTTTAATAATGTTATACATTGTATTACTAAATAAATAAAAAATCATTCACACATTTACAATCAGTTATTTCTAAATTGTCTCTGCTGAAAATTAAAGCAACTCTTTTTTCTAGGATGAGTTTCACGCTATTATGCAATTTAGTTTTATGCATTACGGTATAATTCTCTCTAAGCTGCTCATAAAGAGGTGCGACAGGTTTAATGTAATCCCACTTCTGACCAAACCAACAACATTAGCAACTCGGGTTTCAAGTTCTGAAGAACATAGATAACCCAATTTCTGAAACATTTTCGTCATTGTATCTAAAGTTACTTTTCCTTTATCTTCTGATTTAATGCCAACCAATATTACTTTTTTATTTGAAAATATTAATACTCTAGCTCCAGGTTTAAATTGTCTAATACTTTCTGTGAAAAACAGCACATTATAATCAAAACCATCAATTTCACATGATAAATATGATAAATCAATACTACATCAAACGCTTGAAGTTACTGTAATATTATTTCGCTTCGCCTCTCAATTCCATTCATAATCCACACAAATTGTTCTATACCGCGAGACATCTTGATCCGGGTGATTGTAAGTACATTTGCCGATCCCCAATACTGATCCCATTCTGACGCCTTCGCTATTAATGGTTTTTCTATGCCAATGAGTGCCGCTCGAACATGAAGTAGTTGTTGCAACTTTGCAAGTAATTCCCCTTTCATTATCGTTTGCAGTCTGCCTGTCCGCACCAAAGTTTTTAATTTGATTGCCCACCAAACTTCTTTTGTTGAGATGGTTTGAATGCTGCCATCATCGCCTTGTATGAAGCCATATCGTTGAAGTATGGAGCTCTCTCGCTTTGCTACCACTGCTAGATACAAATGTATTTGACGGCGTTGATCACATCGACTTTGAGCAGTGCCACAATGACGTTGCTGAAACCGCTCCATTATGATCGAAATAACACGAGTGATGTGCCGTTGATTGTCGTACTGTACTTATTATGTTCCATACAGCTATTTACTAGTAATGGAAAATAATTATCTAGAGCAATAAAACACGACCGATTTCGATGAAAACAAAGTAATACTGATGAAATTTTGATAGTTCACGCCTTTATATACTACCGAACTCGTCGCTGATTGGTTGACGTATTTTTAAGAATAAAATGTTCTCCATTTGGTTTTATGTTTCACAGATCTACTTTTTGTCCACCTTCAAAATACTGAAATTGGTACACCGCCAAGTAAGTTCCAAATTTATCTGAGTCAATAGATTATGGTGGCGAAAGTTTTACATTAAATACAAAGTATTTGACCAAATCAAATATATGGGAGCCAATTCTTTTATCTGGGTAAATAACTTGGTTGTTGCCTTTCACTTTTAGATCTTCTTTATTGTTTAACATTAGTTAGCTTTATTTCGTAAATCCTTAGCAAACAAAAGGGACAAATCTAGTTTTTCTTTTGTTTCATAAACACTAACTTTATTTCTTATTGGCTCTTTATCTTGTAAACCACCATACCTCATAACGTCTGGCCAGCTTATTGGCACAACAGCCACCTTACGTACCCTAATCTTTGTAAAAGTTACTAAACAAATACTTCACAACAAAGGATTTTAATAACTTCTTCTTTTTAGTTTCAGATACTCTTTTACTTGCAATGCTTTTAAGCACTTTATGTTTGGCTTTCGTGTTTTGCCTGTTGTATGCAATCTCTACAAGCACGTGAGTCAGAGATATGGGTCAACATTTATAACTGCTATAACAACCTTAGCTGATAATCCACCAAGGAATTGTAAAGAAGTTAAATTACGTGCAATGATGCGAGACATCTTCATAGTTTAGTGAAAAGTTACTCCTTTTTAAAAAATACAGTTTCTCATCGTATGAGAAAATATGCTGTCGTACCCTCAATATATTCTCGGTTGCGGTTTTAAAACAAAAAACAAATATTCAAATGGATCTTTCGTCGCGTGTTCAAATGCACTTTGGAGAAAATGGGGTTTTGAAGGCCACATTTGCCTACCCAGAGTGTGAATCACAGATTGATCAGGAAAGTTTGGGAACAGAAGCATGCACTGAGTGTTTTGCTTAATTGTACGCATATATTTAGCTTCATGGTACAAGTTTTGTGCTACAAATATTTTATTCAGACTATTATGTCTCATATGGGAAAATGCTGCTCCTGGTTTTTTAAAACTGATAGCTTCAAGTATTAGATCATCGAAAATACAATTTGTATGTCTGTCAGATAGAGCTAATTCCGTCCATGGGTGTACCTTTATATAACTCTATGATTGGTCTTTCAGAAAACATTTGTGTTTAAATACCTTGAATGATATCGTAGCAATACATTATTTTATTGACTGGTAGATCAAATAACCCATGTTTGAGCAATCGGTAGATCCATCTAATTTTACTTTGATTGAAGTACCCTGATTGACCACTTACAACGCACGTGAACGGTAATTCCAAAAATATAACAATATTGTCGAGATTATTTTTTGAAAATCAACGTGAGAAATTCGTAGTTAATTTTGTGGTTGAGGTCTAGAAATTTTTTTAAGTCTACAGAAATTCGGACGCAAAGTATAGCCACGATTACAGTTGACACATACATGATCCATAATTGTCACTAATTATATAGATTTCTCGTTTTATAAGACTTTTCGTGTATCCCTATACTGTACCCTAGTATCCATAATGTGTGCTCATATATCTATATTATATATCCACGCATACCGCTACTTTGTACAAACACATACACTGTTTCTGTACCATTATGTACCCCTATATTGTGCACATACATATACCTATTTTGTGCCCTTATGTATCCGTATTTATATCCATGTATTCGGAGTGGACACCCTGCGTACACCGTTTTTGTGCTCTAATGTACCCCTATTCTATAGTTACACATATGTACTGTGTACTCATATATTTGAATTATATAGCCACATGTACCATTATACTGTACCCATGTACCCCTAATTTGTACCCATATGTCCATACCCATAAATAGGTCGTAAATTACGTCCATGTGCCCATGAGTTCATTGTGCTGAAGTGCCCCAGTTACTTAGCTACGTACTCTGTACACCTTTTACTCTTACGTTTACGTATAATTTTTTCAATTTTATATGTATTATCTCCGATATGCACTTTTTGAAGCATATACGTAAGATAGTTTCACTATTTGCACAATTTATGTCATGTGCTGGATAGTTGAATGGGAGTTGGTTACTGATTGTAAATACTTGCATGACCATAGATGGTTGAAACCAGGTTAAACAGTAGACGTTCTTTACTGATTCGCGAAATGTCTTCCTGTTGGTAATTGTAGCGAACATTAATGTCATTCGCTGAGAAAACTTTCTCTCGTATATCAATCTCTTCATGTACTGAAACTTTGGGAGGTACAAAACCGTAACTGGTTTCATTATCGTTATAAATTTTTACAATACTTTGTAGGTCATCCTTATATCGCCGGAAATTGCGTGCAGTTGAAAGTTTTACTGTTTCGTGTACGTATGAATAGCTCTGCTATGATCGCCTTTGTCTCTCTTTGAGTGGACGAAAAAACACCTATACTCTTGCAATACTCATATACTAAGGTTTTAGCAAACTGTTTACCGTTATTTGTTTGAAAGTTATCTGATTTCATTTGCTCAAACAATGTTTTGAGAGCTGCTAGTATCGTGCTTTCTGTTTTATTTTTTACCGGAACGACCCAAGCATATTGTGAAAAGCAGTCAATCATAACCATTAGGTTCTATGCCAGTCATTGTAAGCTGCAAGGTTAGACATGTCTGTTAAGTCAGCTTAAAGCAAGTCTCTTAAACCCTTAACGACAGTATGACGTGTTTAAAATCTGAGGGTTAGGGGTTTATGTAACGTGTGGGTATCCTGTTCTCGTAACTATACTTGTATATGTTTAAACTTAACATTCACATCGCCTTTCCGTGCTTCACGATAAAGTTTTGCTGCTGTAGAAAATTCAGCCATATTTCCTACATCGCAATAAATTGCTCTATGAATCGTGTAATATAAATAACAAAAGCTTTTAAGACATTTCTGCATGTTTAACGCCTCTCTGGTGCACATGCTGTCTCTATCAGCTTGGAATAAATCCATAATTTTTGCATAACAATGCTTTATTTACAAATACGTATTACAGCACATACTGGCGTCAATCATACACTACACTCTATCATATAACAATGACAAAAATTATTATCCGTTGCAATATCGTAAAGTTCGTATGCTAAAGTAATTATGTCGTCGTTCATAATATATCGCTTTGCATCGCATACTGATGAGCTGGTCTTATTCAGTACCACCATGTTTAGCATATGTTTCTTTGATCAAATAAAGTTCATTTAGTGTCGCTTTGTACTACTTCGAAAATAATGTATTAATATAGTTTTTATGGCTGATCACATTTTTTACATCGTTTTTGTTAATTTCTTTCGCTCGTTTCTTTTCAATTGAGCCATACTTGATGCTGTACATTTTTGGCCGTAACCCGACGAACTCTTCTATTGATACACCTTCTGTGTCATCCTTAATTTTACCAAGAACCTTTTTGTTTATTGTAGAATTCAATGCGTGAACGGTGGGATAATCGTTAGTGCTAAAACAGCTTGAATCACTCACCATACCCTTATAGACATCGTTGGTTTTGCTTTGTAATATAGCGGACCTGTAACGGTGAAAAGCAACGTAGATGGATTGGCCTGAACTTCTTTCATGTAAAGTTGCAATGAAAGCCGCAGATTAAGCTTTTTGACAAGTCTGAAACAGACATATATTGATTTACACACCTTTACTGTGTTCCAATGCATTTTAACCGCGACAAGTTCTTGGTATTCAATAGACGACATTGAATACCCCGGGTTTACCACTAGTTTTTTTGTACTTTAGTTCGTTAGTAACTCATTTAATGTAGACGTATTCACACACGTTTTGTACTATCTTTCCAAATACCGCATTGTTTAGCAATTTATATAAATGTTTTTCGAAATCTCATGTAGCTACCTTACGCATTGCTGTGTTGAACATAATGTAGATACCATCCACTCGCGCTGATTGAACGACATCACCCTATAAATTCGTTCCAATTTAAGACCTAACTTAATGTAAAGCTGTAGGTTCACGAGGTGTACAATGTAATTTCGTTTACTGTTGACGTTGGGTGTGAGCTTCTCCGTTATTGAACTGGTCACATTGACATTCTTTATTTGTTTACAACATTTGATAACATCGTCGGTGATTTGTAGTTATTGCTGTGCGAGGGGGTATCCTTTGTGATTGCTATGAAGGTAATTCAGGGGGGTATTTCAAGACAACCTCGAGAATGAAACGCAATATCACCATTGACATCTACTGTTCACCATTCTGTCTCATTAATCGTTTCCTGTGCCAACCATCGAAAGTTATTTCATGTTAATTTTTGAACCATCGACAATTCATACAAATTATTCGCGTCAAGGTACATAATGTATTGAATAGATTGAGTTCTGTCAAATCTTTGGGCATATGGATTATTCGCTTTCGAATATCTGTGCGAGATGACTGAGGCTCTTTCTCGAATTCCCTGTTCAAAAAATGAACACATATTACCATCAGTTATAAGGTCTAATTTAACACAGATGAGTTTGAAACATGCAATCCAGCCGAAACTTTGGAACTGTAACGTAATGTGCTGTGTCTAACCCATACGTTGTTGAGTGCAAAAGTCGACAGCTCTCAAAAATGTTACATAAATTTGGTACGTCCGTTTAGAGATAAAAATCACGGTACTCGCCGAGGTTGTTAATGATTATTTGCTGTCAAACCGCTTCCGCATTTGCATAATCGTCATTACTAACATTATTGTCGTTGAGCGTAAAGTAGAAAGCACCTGGTGGGTGTAGTAATGATTTACTGAATCGGTGTGCACTGTTCATATACTTGTAGGGTATACCCCTTTACAAATCAATAGTTCGATGTTGTCATCGAACATGGTTGCCATTGCTTTGAAAGCTGAAGCATTATTGTTTTTAATTCTCTGTAAGTGTTTGTAATGATGAAGGTAAAAATCGAAATGCATCGATGAATCGTATCTTCTAACCTTCTTTCACTTCTTTCACTTTTTATCGCCCAGACGGGCATAGTGTAGCCTGGTGAAACGGTATTGTTTAGTCATCGACGATCCCGACGGCAAGCTTTTTGGTGACGTGCCATATTTGTGGCGCTTTGCATTGTTCGACAAAGTTCGCAGAATTTCCGTTTCGGTTGGTATTTCCTGGCTGTTGTTGCTGTGATCGTATTTACGGTCGTTGTTATTGAAGTCGTATCAGTCGTTGTTATTGTTGGTGCTGCTATTGCTGTCTCATTTTCGACGGGCCTGAGACGACATTTTGTGCCTCTTCAGACTTCCTTTCGCGAGGAGCTGTCCGCAGTGCTGCCATTGCTGTCTCATTTTCGACGGGCCTGAGACGACATTTTTCTCTGTGCCTCTTCAAACTTCCTTTCGCGAGGAGCTGTCCGTAGTGTCGGCACTCCTTTAGACCGTCGACTGTGCAGTCCCCTTCGCAGCCCCTCAAAGTGGTTTTTTAGCGTTGCTTCTTGTTTGAAAGTGTGGTTGCACTTGTCGCATGTGAACGTAGTTTGTTGTTGCTTATTGGCGTGTATACGTTTCATGTGGATAGCTAGTCCGCCGGCTGATTTGCACTCTTTTCGGCAGTCAGGAATAGGACACACGAGATCATTGGCTTCTGTGGCCGCACTTTTGGTGCGGTTTGTTGCTTGTTGGTGTGTCTGTTGTTGCGTTAGCTCTTTTTGTTTGTACCGATTATTGTCGGTCTGCTGTAGCTTTTCTATCCGTTCGTTAACGACTGCTTTCCATTTTGTCCGATCAGTTGCTAGCCATTGGAGCGTGTGGCCCTTAATGTTGGCTCTTTTCAGTAGCCTTCGCCAGAAATCGATGGTGTTGTTCTTTTTTCCTTTATTTTCCGGATGGTTTCCCGTTTCGTGTACCAGCCAATTGTCGCCTGTTTCGCTAATCTGTCGTTGTCCGTGCGTAATACATGGCCGAGCCGTATCAAGTGTGCTTTTTCTATTTTTGTGGCAATCGACGAGACTCCGAATTGCTTTCTTACGTCGAACATATTCTCTATCTTTTCCTCCATCTCGCGAAGTGGCTCTTTCGTTTTGGAACTCCAGATGTAACGATACATCTTGTCAACTGTCTGTTGTAATCGTTTGGTTTCGGATTTGAAGAACGGTCGGATTCCGGCGTTGAAAAGCATCGTGCTTTCAACACAAGCCTCGACCACCGTCGCTGTATCTTCTAACCGACCTCATAAACGTCGTCGTCGTCATTTCCTAACATGAAATAGATCTTTCGGCCCAGTATTCATCAGCGTCATCGTCATCACAGTCGATTTCATCGAGTATAAACGGGTTATTATTGTGGGATTTGGCTACTTTATTCGCTTTGCGCTTAATAAAGAAAGTCGTATAATCTCCATACTCTTTACGATGCACTCTATTTCCAACCCCATTTGTTTACATTTTGTAACCATTTCTCGCATAATTAGGTGCCCGTCGCACCGACGTAAGTTGTGAAATATAATCGTAACGTCTTGACTTAACCGGTACCGGTATTGCGCTTGAGACGTGCTGCACCACGATACCTTCCATATAAGTGACAATGATCCTTTTCTTAATCGTCGCTGTTTAACGAAACACCGCTAAATGACATTTCTTTGGACACCGACAAATAATTCGATGTGTTTCCGTCATGGTAAATGATTTCTGACAATCCAGCGATTATTTCTGAAACGGAGTTATAGGTTGAATAATATTTCGTAAAAAGTGCTTTGCCATGTCGCTGCCCCGATACATGACGGGTTCTCCCTTTTGTATCTTGTCATTGACAATCCCAATACATGCAACAATCCATAGATACATTGGGCGTCATGTTGGTAGCTATTGGTGAATGACATGAATAAACTAACTGTTGAAGGTTGACATGTATCCATCTTTTCCAAAAAACACTCAAAGTCTGCATAAATGATGTATGATGATTGCACACGATGTATGTTGTTAAAATTGTACGTTGCTTGTGGTGGTGGAATTTCCATGTGTGACGGTTGATCATTGCGATATGTGCGCATATACGCTTCCCGTTTTTGCTGACTAAGCATGGTATTAGACACTTATCGCAAGAATATTTTCTGCGATGTCCATATCGCTGCTCGAAAAATAGAGCATCCAAACTTCACATACAATAACCCACATTGCACGTTAACATAATAGTAATATATGCTCTAGGTCCTAGGTTCCAGGCGGATGGCAGGCGCTTCGAGTGGTGAGGGGAGGTCGTCAGGTGGGATAAATTTTCGAAAACATTCTAAATTTTGGAACTAAAATTTCTTTTATTTATGCCAATTTGTCCCCAAATTCGAGCTAATTTTCTTTTAATTTTAGCCAATTCGCCTCCTACTTGTGCATATATACATCTATTTTAATCTATTGACTCTCGATATTTGCAATTTTTTTGCGCTTCTTAGGGTCTAGGAGGGCTAGGGCGTGCGGAGCCTCAGGTGGAGATAACACTGTCGCCCTAAGCCTGAAAAGGAGTAATCTTCTTACCACCCTTCTCTTCAGTTCTGTGAACGAAGACGCGATAGAAAGTTTATTTGCGTAGGTTAGGTAAGCATTTCTCTGACTAAATAGAACGCTTTGTTTTCCAATTTAATATTAATGTTTGTTGATAACTATAAGCTAGCTTAGACGCTCGATACTGTTGTAAACTGTGCTTATAGATGAACTTTTACTGTTCCCATGTGGCTGTCGTTTCAACAAAATATAATTATCAGAAAGTTTCACTATCTTAACCTAGAAATAGTACTTTCGAAATCAACAACTTTAATAACAGTTGTTATATGAATTAAATTAATACATGCTGAATACAATGATTAACGTTTATTCATGTTTAATGTTTTATTTTCCGGCAACACTATGCAACGTCGTAATAAAATTATACGGGTAACTATCAAACCATATATAGCAATAACTAGATCATATGAACTTTACGTAAATTGTAGAACTACCAACCCGAATTTTTAAATAAAGGCATTCACTATACGAGATAAGGGCATATTCATTAAGTCGACAGGTAAAATAGTAGCTTTACGCATTTTCAACGTATTCTTTATCCTTGCTTGTAACACAGCTTATATAGTTAAGGCCGTGCATCAAATTCACTTAACGCACGGTTAGCTAAATTAGCTGTATTACAAGTCAGTTGTAGCAGAGCCAGGTGTGCGTCTGGTGATTTGTACGCACGGTTGTGTTGTTTAACTCGTTCAAACTCGTGCTGACGCACTCGTCTGAACTCGTCACAACCATGCGTACAAATCACTTAACGCACGATAGTTGTGCTACAACTATTACTTAACCAGTGTCATCATGTTAACGAACAATTATCATGACTAGATAATACCTGTGTGCAGTAGGCATGTATTAAAAATTAATCGATTGGACCATTAAATGTAGGATCATTTTAATTGATAAGCATTGTGCAAACCTACGTAAAGGAAATATGTGAATGAAGGTACAAGACTATTAAAAAGTTTATAACAAAAGCTTAGATTAATTACACAAATAAGTAGCACTCAACACCGGATAGCCTCTATTATTTGGAATAATCTAGAGTTTCATTTATATCACTGTTAACAAGATGGAAATCAACATTCGGGTAATTCTTTGGAACATTCTATCGGTCTACAGGTCTAAATATCATCTGCAAATAACAATAAAATGGCTTTAGTTGCTCAATAAAACGTATATGTGCATTATAGAACAATGGATCAAGTACAAATCCTGGAGGCACAACTAAAATTACTGTCACTAGAGTAAAATACATTGTGGAAACATTCTCAAGTTGACCGCGGTCAGTTAAGAATGTATTCCAAATAAAGTAAATTACCATTCAAACCACGCTTTTTCAACTTATGTAAGTTAGTTTTTTGTCCACAACACAATTAAAATCTTTAAAAAATCAATTGTCCACTACATATATTCCGAAAATTTATGGAACGTTAGGACTTGTGGTCCATTGACTGTATGAAATTAGTAACTAAAAGTGAATTAGATATGGCAATGACAAAGATCGTGTTCATATCCAATCCGATCCGTTGTCATATTGCATGCGAACGATTAAATTCTACACCTACTGTGTATATATTGTGTGTATGTGAATTTATTTGAAATGCATATCATCTGAATTGGATCCAATAAAATTGTGCATTTTCTATCTGGTTGGATCGGGTCGGGTGTAATGTAGAAACGCGTTAGAGTTTACGACCGCCTTATACGAAGTGGAAATAACTGCATTATTTCTCAATTAAATGTTGTTGGACACAGATGTAGGCGAACAGCTACGTGCATGCACCAATCGCAGTCATGTTCAGGGTAGAAACAAAAGAAGTAAACCATTTCAGATTCATGATGGCTCTGACGGCCGCGGCTAACAAATATAGTGTTTTACCACAACAATTCTTGGGAAAACTTACAATATTACGAATTGTGGCTGTCGCCGTGTTGTCTATCGATGTACAAAACGATATTTCTATATTAAATGCTGCTGCACACGAAAATCAGCGGGCAGGATCGAGACAACAGAGTAAACTATTTCAGATTCATGATGGGTTTTTGCCGCGGCTTACAAATATATTGTTCAACCTCAACAATTCTTAGCAAAATCTACAATATCACAAAATGTGGCTGTGGCCGTATTGTCTATTGATGTACGATACGATACCATACTTATGTTTAGAGAATTATTGAGTATTGATTATTGACTTATAGAGACTTAGACATTGTTCAACCGCTATTTGGTATTGGCACTATAGTATGTATCGTTAAGTGTGGGCTTTTAACTAAACAGCAGCCCACGTGCAACGAATGTATACTACATATTGGGATTATTTTATTTTTAACGATCTTTTTCAAGATTTAATATATACAGTGAAGTCCTATAAGCTGTTTTAAACGCGATATTTAAGGCATTTTTCGTGTTATTAATTTTATTAAAATAAGAACTTATGGCTTTATCTTTAACTTCGGTTAATAAAACATCATGTGTTATCGTTTAGCTACAGTCGCCAAGTTGTAGTATTATGGCCGTCATTTGTCCAACTATACATTGCAAAGCTCCAAGCTTCACTGCTTAATAGTCCAAATGTAGCCATAATAACAGAGTGCTTTATAAATTCGGAAATCTTGTAGTCTTGTAAACACGGCGCGTCGGACGTACATCACCTATCCATCCGAGCCTATTTCAAACGATAAGTGTCAATTTATCAAAAATAAAATAATATCGAAGTCTAGTGACACGACACCACAAATCTAAACTTGATGCTATAAAATTCAGCTCATTAACCATGGTTAAAGCAAAGATGATAATTTCTTTTGCACTATTTCTATCGGTCTGTACTTCAGTCGAGATCAAATCCCGATCCTTATAAAAAGCCGCGATAAATTAATCACGTTCAATTCCCTCTCATCCCCTCTGGAGTATCATGCCAAGTCTTTCGCCCCAAATAATCGTATAACGTTTTGCCTATCGAATCCTAAGGCTAAGCTTAAGCCTAAGTCTCAGTATAAGCCTAAGCCGAAGCTTAGCCTAGGCCCACATAATAACCTTACAGTTTTGCCATTCATAGGTGTCCATTTTCGTCTCCCCACTGTTATATAGGGTAAAACCTGACATGATGTGTTGCACGCAGACACGTTGAGCATCTTTCCATTAACTGGCGGCGTAAATTTGAAGAATTGAATTAAATAAATACGGATTATAATAATTATTGTTATCCAGGTGAGAAATAATTTGACAAATAGCTACATTATATATCTAACAAGAACTACAAAACAGTCAAGTTGAGAGCACTGCTAAAAATTCAATTATCTGACTATAACAGGAAATTATCGTACAAAATTAATTAACAAAGGAGGCTATAAATCAAATAAAATTTGCGTCCGATCTTGTTGACAAATGAGCTGTTTACAACAGTGTATATTATACAACGTATGCATATTTTCAGTGCTTTTGTATGAACACTTCAAAAACATGTCAAAAAATGTCTTAGTTAGGAAATGACACGTCACGTTTGATATTTTGTTATTTCCTTAGGTACAAGATATACAGAACACGACACCTAGCTTAGCTATGTAAATATCGCCATAACGCTTAGGTTGGCTCGGAAAAACTCGACAACATTACACTAGGAGAAATTTTGCACACCACCGAGACGTTGTGCAGTTGAAAATAGAACCCAATACACAAAGCTATAGGTTCATCTCTAGAAAATACATGCTCATAGGGGTATAACAGGAGGGGCTCCTGGGTCGGGTTTTCGCCTTCCCTCGGACTCAAAATTTTCCTTAATTTTTTCCAATTTTCCTCATTTTTGACAAATTTCCCCGATTTTTGCCAATTTTACTCGGGTTTTTGCCAATTTTATATCAATTCTTGCAAATTTCAAATTTCCGGAATTTTTGCCAAATTTTACCCGCGCCTCTGACGCGTAGGACCGCAACGCCTCGGTCAGAGGGGCAGTGGGATGCGGCGCCTCATACGAGAGGGGGGGTTGCGAGTTTTCGGTGGAGAGGAGCGATTACTTGTGAGGCAATGCAGCGTCCTGGGGAGGTGGGGGGAGGGGTAGTATGGTGGCGCTTCGGCGGGGTAATGCCACAAATCCCCCTACCGTGAAATTCTGGATGTGCCAATGGTCCGGCCCCCTTGGCCCCAATCGCCGATCTTCCCTGGTATGTTTGTGCTCCGACCTCCTGGTGGCCCCGCAAGCGCCGAAAACATAGAAAACAAAGCATTACGCTAACCGAGTTTGTCGTGAGCCGTGGGCTTTCACGTGTACTATCATTCGCTTGTTTTCCGAACAACAGGTCTTAAATAACGAACTGACTAGCATACAAATCCCGCAGCCAAACAATCATGGCCCACTCCGCCGCAGCGACAAATGATTGTTCAACATTGTACGAAATACACATAAATTAATGTGGGAAGGGGTTATGTTCGATTCTTCAAATTCATATTTCGACAATTTTAGCGGACAAAATATTGTTACTACTTGCAGAGTTTATCTAAACTCTACGGAGCATAAATCCTACATACATAGATGAAAGCCCTTGAATTCAAACAAGAACAAGCTTCAGTTTCTTAGTGGGCGTGTCTTTGTCAATCATATGTCTTAAGCATCTCACAAGATTGCGACACGTTTTCAAGGCACAGAGCAGGAATTATCGAGGCAAATAAAATAAATCATCTAGATATGGTGGCATATCAAACGCTTTTAGATTAAATGATTTTGAAACAATAAGCAGTTGCTATCGATCCTATGCCATGTTTGTTTATGGTGTGTCCGATCTCTATAAACCAAAATTGATGAAAAAATTTCTGTAGTTGACTAAAAATATTTTAATAATCAACGTGGACGATATGAGTTCTCGAAAGCGTTGCATATACTTGAATTTACATGACACAAATTGTATACAATTAAGCTTTTTAATGCGATGCGAAAAGACCAAAATATTTTCGCTAGAAAACAATATTTTTTTTATTTTGAGAAGTTTTTGCATTGAAAAGCGTTGCATATACTTGAATTTACATGACACAAATTGTATACAATTAAGCTTTTTAATGCGATGCGAAAAGACCAAAATATTTTCGCTAGAAAACAATATTTTTTTTATTTTGAGAAGTTTTTGCATTGAAAAGCGTTGCATATACTTGAATTTACATGACACAAATTGTATACAATTAAGCTTTTTAATGCGATGCGAAAAGACCAAAATATTTTCGCTAGAAAACAATATTTTTTTATTTTGAGAAGCTTTTGCCTTGAAAAGCGTTGCATATACTTGAATTTACATGACACAAATTGTATACAATTAAGCTTTTTAATGCGATGCGAAAAGACCAAAATATTTTCGCTAGAAAACAATATTTTTTTTATTTTGAGAAGTTTTTGCATTGAAAAGCGTTGCATATACTTGAATTTACATGACACAAATTGTATACAATTAAGCTTTTTAATGCGATGCGAAAAGACCAAAATATTTTCGCTAGAAAACAATATTTTTTTTATTTTGAGAAGTTTTTGCATTGAAAAGCGTTGCATATACTTGAATTTACATGACACAAATTGTATACAATTAAGCTTTTTAATGCGATGCGAAAAGACCAAAATATTTTCGCTAGAAAACAATATTTTTTTATTTTGAGAAGCTTTTGCCTTGAAAAGCGTTGCATATACTTGAATTTACATGACACAAATTGTATACAATTAAGCTTTTTAATGCGATGCGAAAAGACCAAAATATTTTCGCTAGAAAACAATATTTTTTTTATTTTGAGAAGTTTTTGCATTGAAAAGCGTTGCATATACTTGAATTTACATGACACAAATTGTATACAATTAAGCTTTTTAATGCGATGCGAAAAGACCAAAATATTTTCGCTGTAAAACAATATTTTTTTTATTTTGAGAAGTTTTTGCCTTGAAAATTGCGTCATCCCTATAAATAATACATAAAATCTAATGTTGAAATTTTTTACACAATTGTGAACATAATTAAATTGTTATATAATGTCACGTTCGTATTGCGCCTAATCTGATCGGATTTGCATATAAAGGGTTAGTATTGCATTCTATGCTATCCACCATGGGCAATTTGATCGAATATGAATCCGATGATGCATTGTGCACAACTGATCAATTTAAAGTTTGTTTGCAAATTTGTATCCTGCTCAGTGGTTCGCCTAGGTTTTTTTCCACGCGAAACATGCTTAATTTTGTATTCCCTTAAAGACTTTAATAAATGTTCGATGCATACACTGGTTTTTCATCCAATATTTAGTTGGTCTAAATTTGATGTTTAATTATTGGGGTCGGAACTTTGTGTTTGGTGGTTACGTACTGCATTTTTTAATTCCCTTAAAGACTTTAATAAATGTTCGATGCATACACTGGTTTTTCATTCAATATTTAGTTGGTCTAAATTTGATGTTTAATTATTGGGATCAGAACTTTCTGTTTGGTGGGTACGTACTACATTTTTGCAAACCTTTATTACGATTACAATTTTTTTATAATTTTAGTTTCGCGTATTGTGGTTGGGTTTACCCTAGGTAATACGAAGCACTATTTTCGGCAGTAATTAATTTTTCGACTTCCGATGCTTATTAGTTTATTTTTCACCAAGATTTTGTTACAAATGCAGCCGAATGTCTCATTATTGTTAATATTCGCGTAGTTTCATGCAATGAGCATTGCTATGTTCAGATCAGTCATGAAAATTTATGGAATTTAATAAGCAAGTTTACAGATGCGTTTGTGATATGCAATTTTTACAGACAAAGTTGAGAAGATTAGAAAGCACTGAATTTTCAGTTGATATCGATGTTATATCCCATTATAATGCTCCTGTATAAGTATGTGGTGTGTTCCTTCGCAACGTTGTTGTTACCTTAACATTGTATATTTTTCACAAAATATTTTCAGCTTTCCTCTGTATACATATTTAAACAATCGCATTACCATTCTATCTATCTTACTACGCCTACCACAATTTTCAAGGGCTCCAGTCAAGGACGTTGCAAGAATAGAGGCCTCACTTTTGACCGGCAACAAAAGCTTAAATTATGAATATATCATAGGCGCTGGAAGTCCGTCGCTTTAGTAGACAGATGGTAGCGGGGTGGGGTGTCACGGGAATAGGGTGGACGCCGTCGTGGGTAGACCTTTCCCCAACGTTCCCTTCATTTTGCCAATTTTACCCTCATTTTGCCAGTTTATATTATAAAGTTTTCGGCGCCACGGGGGGGGGATGTATTGCGGCGTCTTCTGGAGGAGATAAACTTGACTTGGGGGTCCGACCCTTAGGGGTAATCTTCTATTCCTCTGTTGACACCAAAAAATATAATAAAATAAATTTGGATGGATAACAGGCCCATGAACTTTTGTTTGCCTACCCTCTGCAATTCTTATCAGCTTGCAACGCTCTTGGCTCCAGTTGTACATTATTATATAAAAATAACGTGTTAGCCGCAAAAAGTATTCACTTGAGACACCAATTAGTCTTTATTTTTTACCGCAGCACGTTTGGCATATTTCGTTTCGAATTTTATCCGCCTGATCAATTTAAAACATCTTCGGATATGCCTTATTATTTCTATAAATGGCAACAAGTCTACTAGTTTGAATGTCGCATCAAATATGTTTTAAATTGCTGCCACTGGGATCGCAGAGATTGTACATTATTTAGCCTTAAACCTTTAGTATATGCACTAAGTAATATTCATACACATTCTGCGTTTAGTTTGAATTTGTTGTAATTTTTACTGCGTTGCCAACATCGATGGTAATTATAGGAATAAAATGATTATAATTGTTGTGTTCACCATTGCTTTTACTGCACTGTGATTTTTCAGTAAATAAAAGAACTTGTACAGCAATCTTAATAATTTTTTTCAGTGCTACAAACGACTCATGAAATAGTTTAACAACAACTGTTACCCGAATAATTCTTCTTGATTGAATGATCATGGGTTGTATCGCGGAATTAGGACATCGCGGAATTAGGACATCTAGCTGCCTTATCTTTTTTGTTTTATTGTCAATTTGGTTGCGGATTGTGGATATTGAAGGCTCCAATTTGTTAAGAAATTCTGTATTTTTAAACGTTTTTGGAAAATTTCCATCGTAGTTCAAAAGTCCAGCAATGCTTACATATAGACAAATGGGACAAAATATATATAATCGTTCAGCGCAAACGACTGATGAAATAGTTTAACAACAACTGTTACCCGAATAATTCTTCTTGATTGAATGATCATGGGTTGTATCGCGGAATTAGGACATCGCGGAATTAGGACATCTAGCTGCCTTATCTTTTTTGTTTTATTGTCAATTTGGTTGCGGATTGTGGATATTGAAGGCTCCAATTTGTTAAGAAATTCTGTATTTTTAAACGTTTTTGGAAAATTTCCATCGTAGTTCAAAAGTCCAGCAATGCTTACATATAGACAAATGGGACAAAATATATATAATCGTTCAGCGCAAACGACTGATGAAATAGTTTAACAACAACTGTTACCCGAATAATTCTTCTTGATTGAATGATAATGGGTTGTATCGCGGAATTAGGACATCGCGGAATTAGGACATCTAGCTGCCTTATCTTTTTTGTTTTATTGTCAATTTGGTTGCGGATTGTGGATATTGAAGGCTCCAATTTGTTAAGAAATTCTGTATTTTTAAACGTTTTTGGAAAATTTCCATCGTAGTTCAAAGGTCCAGCAATGCTTACATATAGACAAATAGGACAAAATATATATATAATCGTTCAGCGCATCGTTCTTACGTTTTGATCCCCTGACTAAAAATGATCTTATATATTGTATATTTTGATCCAGACAATATATGGGCTCATGACATATAGAAAAATAATCCGGTTAACATATTGCTATTAATCAAAAGGCATTTCAAAGATCCACTTGTTGTAAAACTTCGGCTGGCATTGACATGAATTTAAAAATATAAATGATGACTAAACAACCATATAACTAAACTAAACAACTATATAACGAATTTAAAATATTAGCAATATGAAAATTAACAGCTTTTATGGGAGTCAGAATTACATCCGAAGCATGAACTACCACGATACTGGGGAATTTTTGCTTTAACAAATCGTATCTACAAGTTCCTTAATATATACTGGCTTCTAAATGAGCTAAAAGTTTTCACAGGGGCATAAGTCATGGGTGCCGAATATTGCCAAAGTTATGCGGAGGGTTGAAACGGTCTCTAAATCGTTGGCCAGCTGCGCTCCGCTGGCGTAAAAATTCGACCTGCTTTCCAATGGTGCCAGTTGTCATAGTTAAAAGCAACTGTGAATGTCTGTAAATTTTTATAATCCCGCAGATTACTCAACGCGTTTTGAAATATAATAAATTATTAATACGAAATTACTAAAGTCACTATATTCTAGATTAAACACTTTTAAACCTGTGTTGAGACAAGTTCGCAAAAAACATTTTAACAATCGTGGAAGCTAGCAAAGCATTTAATATTTAGTATTGCCTCTTGCTTAATATAAATCTAGCGTAATAATGCTTAATTCGGAGCTTACTGCAAATTTTTTAACAAATTATGATACTTAATAACAGCTTTATTAATAACTAACATTTAAGCATAATTATACTAAATAACTTAAGTGGCAAAAACAAGGCTAAAAGCTACTTAATATTTAGCAATATTAAGGTTATGTTTCAAGTTTTAAAGCATAATTCTTATAGATTTTACACTTATAATTTATGTTAAACATTTTAGTTCCTCTCCTAGCATAACAACAAAAATGTTTGATGTTGTGCGATCAAAATTGCAAAAGCTTCTAGTTTCGTTTTAGTAATGGTGTGTTCGCATTACACATTTTGTCCGATCTTCTCCGACTCCCATTCGATTCGACTAGCATGCGTAATGTGTATAAAATATTCACATTGCACCCTATGCGACCTCATCTAGAGCATACACAATTTGGTCACAGCCAAACAGGGCGAAACGTAAACACCGTCTTAGCCTTTAATACAAAATTCACACGTTTCGTATTCAAAAGTTACTCTTATAAGTTATATAGCTACTCCTATAAGGTTAGTACTCAAACGGTCGTGCTAAAAAGCTTCTGCGATAAAAATTTGTCAAAATTTAAAGTATGGTATTTTACATAAGTTGATTTTCACTTCATATGAAGTTAGTATTGCAGTCATGTTTTTAGCTAGTTGGTATTTCATGGTGTGAAGTGAATTTTTCTAGTTTGTCAACTTGTAAACTCTTTCCCACATAGTGTCTATCATATGATACAGGGTATATTGTGAAGCGATGCTTTTGTCGTGTTTGTCGCTGGACGTGCGTTTTCAAGTGCGTGGTTATTCGCTCAATTTGCGAGCTTCCTTAATGAAACCATCAAAAGCAGCTCCCAGATAGTATAGTCGCTATCGTATGAGGTCACCACCAAACGATCCAGGGTCAATCCGCCGCTGCGACAAAAGTTTTTCAACAACGCACAAAATAGATATTAATTCACGTGGCAAAACATTAATGAAAATTCAGACTATTTAGACTATTTTAAAATTCTGACCATTTATTTGTTAATTATTGCCATAACCGTTAGGCCGTAATATTGTTTTCACAATCCGTCGTTAACTGCACATCTATTATTGAGGTATCACCATGATACAGTAAAACATATCGCATTCTACTGGATAAAAAAGTCTACTCGGTTTCTTTTTACATATAAAATATTTTATTCATAAACATTCCCGCAAAATGTTCGGAATACAGACAAAATCATTCGTAACTCTCAGCTATCTCTATTTACCTAGCAAGCGATGTTTGATTTATAAGACTACATGCAAAATACAGATCACTAAAAGCCTGTTAGAATTATAGGATTTGTGTCTGTGGTTGTTATACTATGCATACGACACGACACGATAGTGAAGTTAAAATGGAATATTCCAGGATATCGAAACATGTCGATAGTGTTCGGATTCGAACCAACGACCACATTCTTCTTAAGACTTTGCTCTGTGCACCAAGCTACTTAACTGGTTGATGGTCGAGGTGTTTTTCTAAGGTACATTTCTGAACGACGCAAAACTTCGACCCAAATTTTATCGCAATAACGGCGGCTTATGCACGCGTTTTTTTTTGCAAAATACAATCCATACAGACACGCCTCATTCATCGAATGTCAAAAGTACTTTAAAAATTCAATTTTAATTAGTATTTGAAATAGAAAGAAATAGCCAAAACCAAAAGAGATTCAGAGGGCTACCAAATGTAATGGACCACAAGTCGTTTTATTAAAAGCAAAAGATATGATTAAAAATAAATAATTGAAATTTGTTCGGAAACTTTGGACAGAATGCGCCGCACAAGTAATTTGAATATAGCCAAAAGCTGAAAAACGAATTACTAATGTTGTTGCAATGCTTTTACTATAATGTATGGATGGATTTGCTACAAAATACTATTATAGGTTATGATTCGTTTCGATAATCAGTTATTTCAATATAAAACGGCGTATTTTTGCAAATTCAATGTATATACTAATAGCCCAACGGTTTTTCAAAAATCATGTTACTTTTTCAAGTGTTTATCACCTAGTCAAATCTATTTGTGATTCGACAAAGTTGTTGGGAAAATAAAGATTCACGAATATATATGAATCTGTAAACTTACTAAATAAAGTCCATAAATTTTCAAGACTGATTTGAACATAGCAACGATCATTGCACGAAACTAGGTGAATAATATTAACAACAATGAGACATTCGGCTGCGTTTGGAACAAAATATTGGTTAAAACTTATACTGATAAGGATCGGAGATCGAAAAACTATGTTTTTCTAATTTCTTTATTTAGCCGTTAGTTATGCATTACGGCACACTTTTGCGTTACTTGTTATTGAATGCTTTGCAACAATCATAAGATAATGAAAAGCTGTTTATTAAAATAAATAATTCATGGTTTAGCTTAATACTTTAATTTAGTATATTAAGTCAGCATTCGCGTTGAAACAGTTTGCTTAAGCTCATTGTTTGAAGAAAAATTTGCATATATATCCATTTTTGAAATATGTGTTTATCTTCCTTCAGATAAAACTTTATTACCTCTGAGGTTAATAATATTACCATGGTAATGAGCAAATATTAATGGTTGACTAAATTATTAAGATATATATGGGTGTGTCGACCTTAGGGGTGCACCCTTGTGTTGTTCTTTTGTCAAGTCAGATAATGACTGTAAAAGAGATGAAATCACATAAATCACAATTTTTATATACGCAAACAAAGATTTGTGATACAACAACAGGTAGGCGTTGTTCGTCGTCGTTATTTCGGCATTTAGTATCGTATTTTCTGACACGGTACACGGAAAAACGCGATTGCCAATAGCGTTTTTGTGTATACTACAATGCACACATAGACCGAGACCATAGCTGCACCTTTCAACGTGCCATTTGGCGATCGCGCGCGACCGCGCGAAATAGAGAAATATGCGAGGAATAAATTTTACGTTCGTACATGACACAGCTCTTGTTGCGTGCACTAAAATGCGAATATATACAGATGGCATAAATGTGAATGCGAACGATTAAATCCGTGATTTTGGCAAAAAATAACCATGGCGTACGCACCTGATATGCAACTAAACTTAAGGTGACCCTAACTATCATATTTTGCAATTCTTAACACGGGATCCACACCCATTATCACGCAAATAGGATATTCGATTCGGTTCATTTCTAGCGCAAACTTAGAGATTTGGATTCGGGTCATGACAATTCAATAACATTTCATAGCGTTCAAATGAATTCGTCTCTGTTCACGAACAAATTCAATGTAACTGTAACATCATAAGCGGAATGGTCTTATTATTTATCAATTAGTATTCGCGAACAAAACGCTTGTTAATTCAAATGCTACAAACATTTGTTCGCGAACAAATTCGATGTTTGCGAACAAAAACTAGAATTTTCTGACAGACTAGAAAATGTTCGGTGACGACAATTTTTACAAAAAACAAAATAGGTTGGTCAGCGGTGAAATGTTGTTTGGCCCAAGTAGCCTTGTGGGGTGGACATTATAACTCTAGAAAAGGGAACAGCTTAGAATGGGGGTTCGGGGTGCTGCAGGCTCCGACTTAGGCTTAGGCTTAGTGTATCTCTCATATAAGGTCCTTAGCTTAGGCTAAGACAAATACTTAGGCTTAGTATATCGAAAACGGCATGACCTTCACTTTATTTTCACCCCTCTGGATTATTCGGGCCCATTAATGCGTAACTAAACATAAAATTAATACATAAATAATTTGTAAAAAAGTTTTAATCCGTCTAGTTCATGGTCTTAAAACCGGGTATATATTTACATTCTATTTTATGATAATGGCAATGAACCTATTAGGAATTATTAACAAATGGCGATGGATACAGCTTAAAAATAAAATTTACTATAAAACATTGCAAAATTTGTAATCAATATTTAGCGTTTTCAATAGAATGACGCAAAATTAACCATTTGTGAACGACTCTGCCAATCAACGTTGAATCACATTGCACGCGTTGCCGCGCGGTGTTAGTTTGCATGTGCGTTGTCATTCGCTCTCTTTGCGAGGTTCCTTAAAAAACCGAGCAACATCAGCTCAATAGCTCAGTGATTTGCGTACGTAGCTTGCAACCGGTATGGCCTGCGCTCAGTTCATAGCACTTGCCTGAGTTTGTCAAAAATTGCACCGTAGAGAAGCCAATTTAGGTCCTATATAATTCATAGTGCACGCCTGACTTTGTCAAGAATAGTACGATTCACAACCTAATTTAATCACTAAAGAGTTAATCAAAATTAGTAACTTGCTTGACTATCCTTTTCATGCCCAATTTTTCCAATCGGCATTGAGCGTTGTGATAACCGAGGTTTGCACAAGCGGTATTAATTCAATCGTTTTGCGGGTTTCTTCTGGGGCCGAGCAGTAGCGCCAAGATAGCTCCGTATTTTGGATACACGGCACGTGTTCAATTTATAGTGCCAGCATGAGAGTGACAAATATTGTACCATACACAAACTAATTCTTCGTCCAAAGGTTTAATCATAATTTTACGTCACTGGCTCGCTAAATAAATTTAGTCACTCGGTTGACAAACCCGTTCATGTTTAGCTATGGGAATCGGTAACGACGAACATGGCACCGAGTAGTTTTAATTGAGTTAATTTTTCTGTATATGTCTGCCGGTATGCTTTTATTCATTCACTTTGTGAGCTTTCTTAAGAAACAGTGCAACAGCTGCTAGACACATCAGTGGATTGTGCATGCAGCTGTTTGCATCCATACAAACTGCATTCAATTCTTTACGTTAAACTAATTAAGACGCTATTGTGTTAATTGCTTACCCAGTGTTTTTGCAGATTTTTAATTTTTATAACATGTGCTAAAAATTTAATTGTCGGACCACTCTTCTGGAACCTAACAATGGTACTAGGGCCTAGGGGAAGTAGCCGAGTCTTCAGTGCCGAGGCCTTCACCATTCCAAGTGGTGACTCGGGCGGTGAGCTGGAAAGATGGTGGATGTGCGGCGCTGTCGGCCCCACGAAAAGCATGTTGGTTCGGTGCTTGCGGCGTCTCCAGGTGGATGGTCCGTTGAGCAGTCATGAGGTAACCAGCCCCTAGGGTGGAGGGATGCGGGTCCTGACCTCAGGGAGTAACCAGCCTACTCCCATGAGCATGCATGCCAATAATAAAATAAGTCTGGCCGCATTTTTCCAATGGATGTGGTTATGTATCCGCGAGCAGATCTGTAAATATTTGTAGTTTTAGCTAAATTTATCCAAAATTTTTCTATGATCATATGCCTAGTTAGTAAAGAATCACCTTATTTAACTGAAAATGACTGTGTTCACTACCCACATTAATACCAGTAGCATTAATAAAATCATACATACACAAGGTCCGAGCACCCAGAAGATGCAGCAAGGTCCTCAGGCGGAGGGGTCGGCGCCACTCGGTGCATTCGCTCATTGCGTCGCGGTCAGGAGAGGTTGACGAACTGTACGAGGGGCCGCGCTCCGCGCTGAAGTTGGTCGACGTCGGGATCCCCATAACCTCTCCCCTATGATCATGTAGGAAAAAATCAGCGGCCGAGTTTACGAGAAACTAAAGTTTCAAAAGCATATATTTTGGGTCAGCAGATTTTCACAATGCATATAACGTTATATTTCGAAACTGCAAAACCAACTACAATAGGTACTGCGCTTTTGTTTGAAAATAAGCCTGTAACACGCTTAATTTTTAAAGTAAAATTAATATATATAAAATTTCAGTCTAAAAATTGTAACTAATGAAAGCCAAAATATGTTGCACTAACATTTTAAAAGTAAATATATAAATATATTTTTAATTAAGTAGCATACGTTTACTAACTATATTTATATTTTCATAGTTGGCAAGAGGGTAAAATCATACCGCTCGAAAGCACTCTAAACCTGCTATTATCAAATATAAATATATCATAGGTGTTGTAGGTCCGTAAGCTCAGAAGGGTAGATTATCTAGTGGGTTGCGGGGTTAAATTTTGAAACTTTCAGGAACTCAAAATTTTTCTCAAGTTTGCTAAAATATTCGATAATTTTCGTCAATTTGAAATAAATTTGTCCTCATTTTTCCTATTTTTGCAAATTTTATCCCAATTTTTGCCGAGTTTCAGCTAAGTTTTTACTAATTTTTTAAGAACTTTCCACGCGCCGGCGACGTATGGCGATGGTGAGGAGGGGCTAGACTCGCTTTGAAGAGGTTTTGGCCCTTTGGGGTAACTCAAACCTCCAATCGATACTTATTAAGCATATATAACACTTGCAGAGTAACATAACGCTGAAAGAGTGATTAAAGACGTTACTATTTCGTTCCATTGATATGAATTTTTTATAAGACCTGTAGCTTGTTAGTGAACAGTCGTGACCATAAAGGCCGTTGTCTGAGTTAAACTAGTCTATGAGATTTCTTTCATAATTGTATGTATTCGTCACTTTGAGTCTTCATGAGTGAAAGTTTCAAAATTCTTCTGATTTTCTCCAGTCGTACAACTATTTTCGAAAATCATTTAGTGAACTCGCTGTATATACATTGACTCCCAACATATTCAGTAACGCAATGGAATAACCGACCGCCGAGCGCTTGTAAGCCGATGTTGGTGCACGAATGTACGGAGCACCTTTAAGCAGTGGGCGCCGAATATTATAAGGATTGTTAATGAGCTGTGGCATGTAGTCATGTAACATTGTTGGGACTAGTTGATGTAATAGTTTATAACCGAAGCAGCTAGTGAATAATTTCGACGTACTAATAGTTTGTATATATTTGCTTGCTTGTAATGAGTATCGTTTACATGATCCACGTAAGTCATATTTAGAAAACCTTATTTCTCGCCGTTGCAGCCTCTCCAGCTTATCGATGTTATATGGGCTAGTCCCTCCCATATCATCAAGCAGTAATCCAGCGTTGGCTTTATATGAGTCTTGTATACATTGCTTAATATTTAAGTATTATGCATGTTGTAGGACAATGAGCGAAACAGGTATATATCGTAACAAGTAGCATGGGATATGTTGTTAATGTGGACCTTGAACCTTAAATCGTTTGTAAGAGGTTACTCCCAAATGCGTATGCGAAGTTACCATCTTTAGTTCAGTGTTGTTAAATTTGACTACTGCGGGGAAGCAGTGCTGCGGATATATGTGCTGATGAATTCTGAAGAATTCAATTGACTCTGACTCGTTGGGGTTGAAGTTTATGCCCCAGGTAGTTGCCCATGTTCTCAGCGACACAAGAGCTGATGAGTAGCCAGCAGCAGCAACTTGTGGGTCAAGCGCGCTACAGGTGATGACTGTGTCATCGGCATATGTTAGTGTATTGATATTGCAGTTTGTAGGACATTTGAGCTCGGTATGCATGTCATTGACATAGATTAGGATTAAAGTGGGAGCTAAACAGCTGCCTTGTGGTACCCCGCCGTTAATTTGCCTGACCTTGGACGATGCATTGCTCACCAATACAAATTGAGTTCTGTAGCTTAAATAATTAGACGGCCACCTAAATAGACTGCCTCTGATTCCATAAGCGGCAGGTTTTTCTCAAATACCGTTGTGGGGTATTGTATCAAAGGCAGCCGTCAAATCTAGGAATGTTACCACACATGATTTACCATATTCCATATCTGCAGGCAGCGAGTGTTGAAGATATGCTAGTTGATCCTCGGTGCTATGCTTGGGACGAAAATCGAACTGGTTTTGATTTATCAGACTATTGCTGTATTAGTAACTTAGCAAGCATTCGTTAACCAATTTTTCCATTACTTTCGCGGTATTGGGTACAACGGATATCGGACGACAGTTGGAAATGTCCGTTTGACTGCCTTTGTTCTTGTAGATGAGTGTCACGCGCGCATGCTTCCATTGAGCAGGCGGTATGCCACATCGCAAGGATTTGTTGAAGATAGAATAAGATGCTTTGGAAATTGATGAACTGCACATTTTTAACAGGATATTCGAAATATTATCAGGACGTCTTGGAAGTGTTCATAACCGACAAAGTTTTTCTCGATTTCTGTGCAACTGAAGGTGATATCAGGAAGTGAATGATTTGTTTTAGTTATGGTACATGGAAGTCGTTCAGGTGAAAACTTATTACAAAACGCGTCAGCGATGGCTTTAGCAGAAATTATAGGGGAGTTATTTATAACCAGCTTGAAAATATCTGCTGCAGATTAATGTCCTTTGTAAAGTATTGTGGCTATGCGATTCCAGGCTTTAGAATCACCACAGTTTACGGGTTTTTCACTTTGTTGATGATAATAATCTGATTTCGACTGTCGTGTCGCTTGTTTACACGCTTTCCTGGCAAGCTGGAAAGCTTTGTGTAGATCAGAAATTTTACACAATCTATAGGTTCGCCAGGTCTGACTTTGGCGGCGTAACGGTTTTCTTGTGTAATTTGTTATCCATGCTTTATCGCTGATATCATTGTTGATTTTCTCTGCGGGACATGTAGATGCACTGCTTCATTGACAACGTTTTGGAAGGATTCCCATAAGTTATTAATACATAAACCATCTGCAGCTAGGTCCCAATTTGCCGAAGCCTAATAAGGAGTGTATGTGTTGGGTTGCAGGAAGATGCGATCATTTTTGAGCAAATTCATTTATCCTCCCGACAACAGTCATGAGATCCGATGATCTAACTGGGGGCTCCACCGACGAAATAGATACAACCGTTGAATGAGTAACCATCGCTAGATCAAGAAGCGTTGAAGGACTAGCAGACTGAATTCTTGTTGGTTCGGTTACAAGTTGATATAGACCGTTAGTAGCTACAAAATTTAGTATTTGAAGTCCGGCATATGTACTTTCTATCGAGTTGGGGCACCATTCGTTTGTATGTCCGTTAAGATCGCCTATTACAGAGAAGATATTATTTGTTATGGCAGCATAGGTATTGACTTTGTCAGATATGTGGTCTGACAGATAATAAACTGCTTAAAGGGTCTACATGCTGCGTAAATTATTATATGAGCAACGTCATTGAATTAATAGATGCTGAATTTATATGCCAAAGTAGATGGTATGTAGCTGCATAAATATTAGCGAGCAGAACCATGAAAGTTTAGGTCACAAGATAAACGAGTTCAAGTTCATGATTGGTCCCCAAATTACTATATTTCAAAAGCAGTAACTGCCGGTTCAGTAGCAGCTTTTTTACAAAAACAGTTGTTACCGGCTATTTACCACGTTCTTTACCATTCGCAACAAAAATTTTGCCTGGGATGTTGAACTAGTGAATACATTGCGGAAAGCAAGGGGCTGTGAATTTTTCCTGGGAGGCATGAGATACAGGCAGCGTCTGGTTCACTTGGTTTTCTAAGATTAAATATTATCGATATCACATCAAATTGTTTAATTCCAAAAGTTAAAATATCAGGTAAAACGCCTCATGGATATGGCTCTTGTTGATGATAACAGCAATTTAAAATTTGGAGAAGTTAGCAATAAATTATTTTATTGTATTGATGAAATATACATTAACGGGTTTGAAGGGTTTCAACTTAAGACCCATCGTGCCAATGATATCGTGTAATTGGCACAGTAATAACGTTGTATAATGTATGTCCATCAATTTAGGAAAAAAATAGAATTGCACAAACCCAATGGTGCTAGCAAAGCATTTAGTGCAGCAAATAAAATCAACAATGCAACAAATATCACAATTTAGTGTAAACTGGTAACTTTTGGTTACCGTAAAAAATACAGAGGATGGATGTGCGGTGAAGAAGTGGTCTTAGTGTTGTTAAATAAAGGCGAAAATGTCTCTGCAATCGTACCGTGTAATCTCATAAGTGAATGTTGCTATATACAATAATACCAGCATGTCATAGCGACACTGTGCGTCTACCACAAAAAGACACATATAGGTGCGAAGTAGCGTTCCTCGGTTTTTATTGCGGCAAAACCGACGCCACAATAAAAGCGTTTTTGTAACGGTTATTCTGAATCATAGACTGCCTTTACTATGGCTGTGAAACTATGTCCCTTGTCAACTTTATGGGACGAGGTATATATAATGCATACCATGCCGTTCTCGATATACTAAGCCTAAGCCTTAACCTAAGCTAAGGTCACTATATGAGCTATGTACTAAGCCTAAGCCTAATTCGATGGGCTGCCGCCCCAGAACGCACCGCCCTAAGCTGTTCTTTTTTCTAACATAATAACGTCCGGCTACTTAAGTGGACATGAGCCGAAACTATTATTAAAGAACAATATTACCTTTCTTTAATCCAACTCTTTATATTATTTGGTGTTCACAGAGAAATGCTTGCACGTTTACATTTAGCAATTTAAAAAAATTCTACACAAACCGTGTAACTTCAATAGAAATCCCTACATAAATGATCAACTTTATGCAAACGGTACAGTAACTGCAGCAAATCTTTGAATACTGTTACACATGTTTTAATAATTTTCTCAAAATTCGTTACATAAATTTAGTGCAGAAGTAAAAATTTAGGTTCTTTTCCATTATCCCCCTCAGCCCGCGTTTGCCCAAAAATGGTCAGATTCTGGAAATTTTGGTATTTTTGTGATCCTCGAGACCTTCCCTGATCATTTCAACCAAAAATCGAATTTTTAAAATTTTCGATTTTTTGGTCCCAAGAGTCCCTCCTCGGGAACCCAAAAATTTTTTTCTTAAAAATTGGATTTTTACTCGCTATTCGACGCAGCTTGACTCTAATGGTGTAATTTTTATTGAGATCCAGTAACCAGATCCTAAGTTATCGCCAAAAATTATCGAAGTCTGAGAGGCTCAGCATTTGAACAATTTTTGGCCATAATTTAGGATCAGGGGAGGTCTCGATGATCACAAAAAAACCTAAATTTCCAGAATCTGACCATTTCTGGGCAAACGCGGGCTGAGGGGGATAATGGAAAAGAACCAAAATTTATTCCTACACATGACGCATCCAATGTCTCAAAAATTACTATAGAAAGGTAAATTTCGTTAATCTCTAGTGTTTTTAATTCCAGAGAATGAAAATCAAGGTTATTTGAGAAAAAATAAACATTTTTACAAATCGAGCGGTATCGTTATTTGTATTCCAAATTAGACTTTTATATATATTTCATCTTTATTAATATTATTGCACGGATTGGATTAATACGTTGCCTTTAGTGTTTATTTCAGAGAATGAAAATAATGGTTATTTGAGAAAAAATATACATTTTTACAAATCGAGAGGTATCGTTATTTGTATTCCAAATTAGACTTTTATATATATTTCATCTTTATTAATATTATTGCACGGATTGGATTAATACGTTGCCTTTAGTGTTTATTCCAGAGAATGAAAATAAAGGTTATTTGAGAAAAAATAAACATTTTTACAAATCGAGAGGTATCGTTATTTGTATTCCAAATTAGACTTTTACATATATTTCATCTTTATTAATATTATTGCACGGATTGGATTAATACGTTGCGTTTAGTGTTTATTCCAGAGAATGAAAATAAAGGTAATTTGAGAAAAAATAGACATTTTTACAAATCGAGAGGTATCGTTATTTGTATTCCAAATTAGACTTTTACATATATTTCATCTTTATTAATATTATTGCACGGATTGGATTAATACGTTGCCTTTAGTGTTTATTCCAGAGAATGAAAATAAAGGTTATTTGAGAAAAAATAAACATTTTTACAAATCGAGAGGTATCGTTATTTGTATTCCAAATTAGACTTTTACATATATTTCATCTTTATTAATATTATTGCACGGATTGGATTAATACGTTGCCTTTGGTATTTACTTTCCACCCCTCAGATAAATTTCTTATATTCCACTTTTCCGACGCTTATGGAGTACAACATTATTTTACTTGAGACAGCCCCTACTACATTGCGCGAACAGACTAGTCTGTATTCGATCAAGCTACAAAAATCTATATTTGAGGACTCAATGCCGAAATGTCAAAAATAGACGACTGGCCTCATATCAGCGTAAAACCCGTAAATCATAAGTTGATAGAATATTTGCCCATTGCAAATAAGCTACCATATAGAGTCAACATGGAAACCGGAACTTTCAAATGGCAGTTAGGGGCACAGCGCCGACGACCGGACAGTTACTCGACAAGCTAAGTGAAAGGTAAACGGCATAGAGCCGAAACGATTGTGGAATGACGGCAGCTGTTTCATGAATCCAAATTATTGCACATTAGCATGAAACAAGTTGAAGATTCAGATATACTTCTATCTTTTAACGATTGTATGTTCAAACAAAGGCACGTAAGGGACATCAGCAGCCGGCAAAACGCGCGTCCCGTGCATCAGTCATAGAAAACGCTGACAGAAGTGTAGTTTTCACTATGTTGAATGACATCCACGACAGGATAAAATCAGCACGAGAAATAACGCAATCACTTGAGTTTATGGAGACTTCGAGTAATACGAAGATAGAGTCCACCAGCATCGAAAAATCTGAAAAAGCAAAATATAAATACGAGTCGAGACAGTTGCAAATCAAGTCTCGGTAACGTAATCCAAACAGTGCAGTGATTTTAACTTCCGCGATATTGAAAAGCCTAATTTAGATACAATTGCTATTCTTGTTGCTTCGTGAAAATACCAATCATTGCTTTCAAAGCATTTGCTGCTATTTTCGAAAACCTCCTCCTGTAGTTGTGTTCATAACGGAGATAGTAATACGCTTGATACCAGTGAAACCCGTCGAAGACGCTGACTTGTGCTACGAGAGTGAGCACGCCGTATCATCAAGCCTGAAATATATACAGCCAAAAATTTTTTTACGCTTTAGTGTATAGTCGATGTCTTTACAAGTTTTGATTCAAAATTTTTTAATCTTTTCAGTGTGTACGCAAAACAATTATATATGTGTATATGCATAGGTGTACATAGGGTAGCAGAGAGATCACCCACATACCGTTGAGACTGCCTAACCTAAGCGATATTTACCCTTTCAAAGGATCCACACCATCACCCGCCACTCCCTTATTGTTTCCACCACTCCTCCTATAGGTGTGCAAGTGGGAAATTTTAGCTATTTTCGAATTACAAAAAAATTTTAAGGCAAGATTTGAGAAAATAGCAAAAATTCAATGAAAACTGGGGAGCAGGCAGATAGTTTTTGGTTACTTCTCTGCCGTGCGCCAAGGAAAATTTTCTCCATATAGATTTTAGGCGTTCTAACCTATGCCGTGCCCAATGTGGAGGCTACTGTCCATGTTGTCCCACCATTAAATTGCTTGTTTTTGTAAAAACCCTATGTCTTTATGTCTCTTTTGGACTTTTGATGTGGCTCGTTTTTTTCTACACGCCTCGAATCCGGTAAAACAATACTTATGTAGTAAAATTTATCATTTAAAGAATGTGTACAAAACGAATCCTGGATTTTTATACTCTAGAATGGTCTGATTGTATATATAATCTATTTTTAGCCATAACAATTTTAAACTACATCATCAAGCACGATAACAAAGCCAATTGTAAGTGAAGCGATTGCGTCGAGACATTAAATTTTTTCTTCGCCTACTGTCATGGTACCAGTCCACTTTGACGACAAAAATATAGTTTTCGCTTGATGTAGGCGGCAGGTTATATGTAGAATTGAAGTAATTTAGAATGTTTATATAGAAATAAATTAGTTTCAATTTTAGCTTAATAAAGTAGGAATTATCAAGTATACATATTATCATGATATCTTAAACAAGTACGCAGATATAAATTATTAAAAATTAATTAGCAAATACAATGAGATTTAATCTTAATAACACCATGGATATGGCCTGCTGGAGTCCAGTGAGGGCCACCTCGTAATTGAAGTAAGATTCCATGTTGTGGCTAAAATATAGTCTATATATACTATATACCAAAAAGTTTACGATAAACAGCCGCTACTATTCAATATTTATTAAACCATTTTCTCCAAGCCTACTTCAGGGACTATATCCTATGGTATGAAGCTCTAGTTGTATTAATTCAGCAGAATACATTTATCAATTTGCTGTAATTTTTAACTCAAAACTGGACATGCATACACTTTTGTTGTGTTTGCGGTATAGACATGGACATGTGTTCCTAAGAATGCTCTATAAATTTGTGATAGCTACTATATTAAACAAGATATGTATTAAAATGTACAAATGCAAAAATCAAGATTTTGATATTTCCATTAATATTATTTCACAAAATTTATTATGTAGTTTTCATATTTAAGATTTGCATTAAATTTGAGATTTTGTTGCTACACTTAATCCTACCGATCAACAAATGGGATTATTTTGTCTATACATTTACGACTCCTTCCTGAACGTAAACGATGTATGTTTATCTACGCAAGTCAGAGAAAAAAAACGGGAACAGTAGTGTAAATCCGGCTAGCCGGAATTTTTATGCTATCAAGCTTTACTTGACGGTTACTGGACCTATCTGCCTCAAATCTTTCTAGAGCATTTCGTATGATACTTTTGCCAGTATACCTTTGCCTAAACAATTGTTTGTAATCACTTTTATTATAAAAATTTATTTTACTCGAAATATAATAGATTTGTCTTAGAATTCCGAAACATAAATGTCAGGCTCATATCTACACAGCATCAAACTGTAGCTATAGTCTACAAGCAGATAGGTCCGAAGTGGCTTCAGTTTTTTATCTTCCATACGCCACTACATAGAATACGTAAGCCATGTGATTTCAATTCGATTCTATTGGTTCGAAAGCAGTGAGTGGATTAAAATTCATTTTCTCAAACCAAAGAAACATGCCATTTTACTGCTACTGTGTATATGCACATAGAGTCATTTGCTTTACGATTCTATATGTTCGAAAGCAGTGAGTTGATTAAAATTCATTTTCTCAAACCAAAGAAACATGCCATTTTACTGCTACTGTGTATATGCACATAGAGTCATTTGCTTTACGATTCTATATGTTCGAAAGCAGTGAGTTGATTAAAATTCATTTTCTCAAACCAAAGAAACATGCCATTTTACTGCTACTGTGTATATGCACATAGAGTCATTTGCTTTACGATTCTATATGTTCGAAAGCAGTGAGTTGATTAAAATTCATTTTCTCAAACCAAAGCAACATGCCATTTTACTGCTACTGTGTATATGCACATAGAGTCATTTGCTTTATGATTCTATATGTTCGAAAGCAGTGAGTTGATTAAAATTCATTTTCTCAAACCAAAGAAACATGCCATTTTACTGCTACTGTGTATATGCACATAGAGTCATTTGCTTTATGATTCTATATGTTCGAAAGCAGTGAGTTGATTAACATTCATTTTCTCAAACCAAAGAAACATGCCATTTTACTGCTACTGTGTATATGCACATAGAGTCATTTGCTTTACGCTTCTATATGTTCGAAAGCAGTGAGTTGATTAAAATTCATTTTCTCAAACCAAAGAAACATGCCATTTTACTGCTACTGTGTATATGCACATAGAGTCATTTGCTTTACGATTCTATATGTTCGAAAGCAGTGAGTTGATTAAAATTCATTTTCTCAAACCAAAGAAACATGCCATTTTACTGCTACTGTGTATATGCACATAGAGTCATTTGCTTTACGATTGTATATGTTCGAAAGCAGTGAGTTGATTAAAATTCATTTTCTCAAACCAAAGAAACATGCCATTTTACTGCTACTGTGTATATGCACATAGAGTCATTTGCTTTATGATTCTATATGTTCGAAAGCAGTGAGTTGATTAAAATTCATTTTCTCAAACCAAAGAAACATGCCATTTTACTGCTACTGTGTATATGCACATAGAGTCATTTGCTTTATGATTCTATATGTTCGAAAGCAGTGAGTTGATTAAAATTCATTTTCTCAAACCAAAGAAACATGCCATTTTACTGCTACTGTGTATATGCACATAGAGTCATTTGCTTTATGATTCTATATGTTCGAAAGCAGTGAGTTGATTAAAATTCATTTTCTCAAACCACAGAAACATGCCATTTTACTGCTACTGTGTATATGCACATAGAGTCATTTGCTTTATGATTCTATATGTTCGAAAGCAGTGAGTTGATTAAAATTCATTTTCTCAAACCAAACAAACATGCCATTTTACTGCTACTGTGGATATGCACATAGAGTCATTTGCTTTATGATTTTATATGTTCCAAAGCAGTGAGTTGATTAAAATTCATTTTCTCAAACCAAAGAAACATGCCATTTTACTGCTACTGTGTATATACACATAGAGTAATTTGCTTTATGATTCTATATGTTCGAAAGCAGTGAGTTGATTAAAATTCATTTTCTCAAACCAAAGAAACATGCCATTTTACTGCTACTGTGTATATGCACATAGAGTAATTTGCTCTACGATTCTATATGTTCGAAAGCAGTGAGTTGATTAAAATTCATTTTCTCAAACCAAAGAAACATTCCATTTTACTGCTACTGTGTATATGCACATAGAGTAATTTGCTTTACTTTTCGCAATAAATAAACGTCAAACCGTATAATGTGTGTAATCTTGATAATGTGCACATACGAGGCAATAGAGGGTTCTTAGCCATAATATTTTGGATGAAATCATTATACAAGTTTACTGATCTCTGACTGGACCTACTTTATGTAACCTTAAGCAGCATAAGCCATTTTCTATAGTAAATTAGGAGATCTAGGTTGTCTATTCAGGACCATTAATGTTGTAAACATTTTACATTTATTATAAGCAGGTGGTTGCTGGCAGGATTTATGCTGTATTTTAAGAAAACAAATAATTGGAACATAACGAATTCTGCCATTTCTCCGGCATGAGTATATCATCTTGACCAAGATTGGGCACATTCGACGCTTTGGCAGGAAATACTTGGAACCACTGCAGAAGGCTGTATTTTTCGGAAGGATATTCAGCTCTCCATTTGGGTTCCTCTGAATTGACAAAACTAACTCCAAAATAATTTAGATGGTGAATTCAACATATTAATCTTAATAATATTAAGCGGACAAGTAAGTTATATTTTAAGGATGCAACGACAGCTGAATTGATGTTTTTCTAAATTTATAAATTTTAGGGATAAATAAATTTACTAGTTTATCTGATAAAACTTTGAAAATTTTTGAAAATTAAAAAGAAGTGTCTCAAAACGCGAGTTTTGAAATTCGCTGCTTTAAAGATAAGCTGTGTGAATTTTGCTCATCTAAGCTCCTGCACTTGATATGTCGTTAAACAGTCACCCATCCTGATGGTATATGGCTTGTTCAATTGAACTGCTGCTTGACTTGTATAACGTTTAATCTTAGTAAGGAAGCCCAAGTAACCCTGAGGGGCGGTATGTTATAACGTTCAAAAATAACAGCTTAGAGCAGTGGTTCGGGAGGCGGCAACCCACCGAGTTAGGCTTACTTATTGTATGTTTCATATAAGGACCTTAGCTTAGGCTACGACTAAGGTTTAGGCTTAGTATATCGAGAACGACATGGCCCGCATTTTATTTTCGCGTCTCAGAGTTACCTGGGCCGTAAAAGAATGTAGTATAAAAATGTTTAGAAGCCTTTAAAATACATTTCACCAGCTAACAAATGCAAACAGTAATTATTTTTTCATTCATTAGCCCAAAGCTAATAATGCCTGCTTCCATCGTTACGACCGATTAATGTAGCGATATCTTCTATTAATAAAGAGTGAGCAGATGCTCCAAGTAAGTGTTGCTTGACGCGAATGCCATCAATATTATATGACGTAGCAAAGTCGTTTTAGAAATGTTATAACAGCTTTGCACCACAGCTCAGATAAGATTTTCACTGCGATTTTTGATTCATTCGATTATTCTACTGAAATTAGTTCACACTTTCACTTTAAGACGTTTCGATTTACTCCATCATATTTAGTATTTTAAACATATCCGGCTATCTATTTCGCTTTGCAGCTTCAGGTTAATTTGCTCTAATCATGCTAGCAGAATCTGGGAGAAAATTTTAACTTTTGCCATATTTATTTGGTACGTTTGCTGATATTTGTCTAATTTTAGCTGCTGTAATTGATCTAAAGTATGAGCGGTCATTTGGCTTTCAACCCACCTTCGCTCAATGTTTACTGCGTATCGTAATGCGTATCAAAAAAGTTTTTTTTTATTTTATATAAATCTGTAATTTTAGCTTTATTACTATTAGTATTAATCAATCAATCAATAAACAATCAATCAATCAATCTCTGAAGTAATAAATCAATAAACCAACCAAGCAATAGATCAATAAATAAATTAATTAATCAATCAATCAATCAATAATCGATCAGAATCAACAATGTCTGTGTACAATTTCACGACACAACAAAACAGTACTGCTAACAGTGTCAACATGGTTTATAATGCCACAATTGTGTTCTTTCAAGGTTTTCCATTTCTCCGTCAAACAGTTAGCTATGTCATCGTGTACTGCGTCTCGTATAGCCTAGTGTTTATTATTGGGATTGTGGGTAACACTTTTGTTGTATTGTCGGTAGCTCGTGATCGTACAATGCGGACGGTTACAAATCTTTTAATAACAAGTCTTGCATGTGCCGATTTATTAATCTGCGTATTTTCGCTTCCAGCAACGTTGTTGAACAATATACTCACAGGTAAAAATAGTTTAAAAATAATTGTTGCGCTTTTATCATGGTCAGTAGTGATACACTTTACAAAGGCTGGGTCGTAGACAATTACTCATTCCTAGGAATCACACTCTATCCCACGCTTGAACCGCTTCCCTAGTAACGCTCCGCTCTTCGCCCCCCTTTCACTGTGTGGTACACGCCGCTCTGTATTCCCCTTCGCAGGGGGAGAGACTTCGGACCAGCGCCCAACCCCGTGGTAAAGACTTCCCTTAGCGCCGAAGGGTTGCAGAAAGTTTTAGCAATGGTAGTTCGCACAACCAACAGTTTAAGGCAATTTTTTGGTGGAAGGGCGGTTTTTCCTTTTGGTCTGCCTTTCATTTTGTCTCTTCAGTTGTCTGATGTGGTGCAACGGTCGTTCCCTTCTATCCACGTCTACTCTGTAGTGTTTATCGGGCTTCCCGGTCACACATTTAAAAGGGTGGCAGCCTTTTGCAAACGTTGACAGCTGTTGGCGAGCATTCCCTAATATACGTTTAAAATATTTCAAAATATTGGTATGGCTTACGCTTGCTAACGCCAATATGCAGTGGAAATTATTTCATTCCAACACGGCTTCAAAATGAGCGAAAAAACATTATATATTAAGAAGCAAAAATAAATATTTCAGTCAAATGCTTTTGTTTCATTCAGTATCAATAAAAGACGATACCGTAATCACAAGCTAGCAAAAAATCTCCTAGAACGAATATGTTTCCACAGCAAATCATGTATGCTTTGTAACCTGTTTTTCAAGACTATATAAGAGTATGTTAAAGCTCCGATTCTGGAGTTAAGGGGTTTCAGGTATGGCGGCCTCGTAATTCCTCGACACAAAACTCGAACAAATTTTTTCTGACATCCTGGGGGGTTGAAAATTTTCACTTGGGGAATTTCGGGCATAGGAAAGTTAATGCCGATTTTGATTTTGCTCTGCGATCGATAATTCCATGTATACGATGGTATAGAGCCCCATGGTTCCTTGACCCAAAATTCTTGATTTTATTATTACGCGGTTGCTAGCTTTCACTTGGTGAAGTTATTCACGGTGTTAGTTTTGTTGTAACTTGTGCGGTATTGTGTGATATCCACATATGCCATATTGACGTATGCTATCGAGAGATTGTTGTCGTGTTCGCAAAACGCGTAGATGCACCTATGCTTCGCTACGTTCTGCAATCTCGATAGAGTTACTAGTTTACATTTAAACGCATTTTTACGAGATGTTTTACTATACTTATCGTTTTATTGTCATATTTAGTCTAGAGTTATCTTTGAACGCATTAACAGTTACGATTATTTGTACAAGCAGCTTATCTTATTGGCAAGATGGTGAATTCAAAGTGTTGAATATCTCATCCAGGGAGATGTACACAGCTTCAGAATTACATTACAATATATTTAATCATGTTCCGTTAATAGCTGAGAAGATATGCCTGATTATTGTGCTCGCTATGTGTTTATACATACAAGCAAAACTACTGTGTAAAATACACGCACACCAAAAACACCCATATAGCTATAGCCGTTGTTGAGATATTACCATTTTCACGTATTTTGGGTCTCGAGGGCCCATTTTAGAACCAGATTTGAACCAACTCACGCATCCTAAGAAAACCATGTAGCAAAATAACATATACTGCTTTTCCTTCTCCCTTGCTTGATTAATTGCATAAAATTTTACGTTTTTAAGCTTTAACCCTGAGCACGAGACTAAGTCGAAGCTTACCCAGAGCTCACAAGCTATAAATTTTTGTCGTATGGTACCCATGTGAAAATCACGTTATAGTTATAAGGGTGGTAAACTTTCATGATCCTCCAATATTACGCATATTATTATAAACATTACACAGCACATTTATTAGCATTACGAAACAGAGCTGCCCTAACATGTAAACAGAATTTAGTACATTAACTGAAATTTCAATAATAAAATTCTATGGTAATTAGCTGTTAGTTTTCCTGGAATTATTGGTTTTAGCGTTTGTTCAGCGTTCAAAAATTCACCTTACGTTGTAAATTCAAAGCAGAAAGCGACAAAACTGCGATCACGCTCATATTTCAGTATTGGTTGCATTTTTCATTCACAAGCCAATCTATATCAATTAAGCGTGTTTATAAGCCGTTCCCTACTCTGGTACCAGCGGATTATATACCGAGTATCCATTTAGATCAAAATTTATTTTATTCTGTAAATCAAAATTACTCTGATTATAATTTCATGTGTGACATAATTTTACTACAGTTTGTATGAAAATTAACACAAATACGGGTTATTTTATGGTGAATAAATCCTGTATCAATTATGTACCAATGTGTACATTACGTATGACATAAGTAGTACTAAATTGACCACAATAAATGTATGACACAATGTAGATAATTTGTATGGATTGTAACATAGAATATGTATGATTATTTACATATTCTTTGTATGAATTTACGTGCAAGAATGTGATTTGTTACACAAAAATTTGTATCAAAATTACATACAGCATACGTATAATAAATTACACATCATTTGCATGAAACTGCAGACAAAAAATTTTATGATTATTTGAACATATTTTTTATGAAATTTCACATATTAAATGTATGCTTTATCGCACAAAATTTATTTGAAGCAATTATAACAGCTACATATGGTAAAATTTAAAATTAGTACCAAAATTATATTTGTTTAAATTATTCATACATTATAATATGCATTTCGTTACATACAAATATATGTAAAAATTCATTCATTACATATATTGAATACAAAAATGCATGCAATTTCATACATTAGATAAATTGAATTTCATACAAATAAATAAAAAATTCTACAATTTATGTATTATTTTTCATACAAATATATATATTGTATACGTTGCACTTCAAACAATATATATTCAAATTTATACAATGCATGTGTTAGATTTGATGCAAATACATGCGATGACTGGTACATGATGTTGTATATTTTATAGTAAAAAGTAATAAATTTCAATCAACTACAATTGTATTTTTATACAAACGAATCTGCTAACTCAGACAAAAGAGAATACTGCCGCTTCTATTTCAATACAAAATTGTTTTGATATTCATACAATAGAAATGTATGAACTGTCTCACTGCAAATGTGTATGCAAACCAGAGCACACAAATAATGTATGACACTGTACACATATATGTATGAGATATAGTAATATGTAAGAGTGTAATTTTCCTCACTCAACAACACCGACCTAAACATTTAGAGTTTTATAGCGTCACAAACGGTGTCAAATTTTATTAAATTAATCGATTTACTTAATTTTTCAATATTTGAATACGCGGCTGTTCTTAAGTTTGCACAAGGTTTTGCTGTAACAAAACTAGGCGTCTTTAAAGCGGCTTTTTATTATATTTCAGAATGGTACCTCGGCAATGTAATGTGCAAATTGCAAGCTTGGATTAGTGGCATAACAGTGTGCGCATCAGTTTATACTCTTGTTGCAGTAGCTGCTGATAGGTGAGTCTTACCGTAGCGCTGTTTATACATGCTCTTTAAGATATACAAGGGCCACCCTCTCCCCGGAGGGTTGATTGCTCATCCAACAGCAGCGCCTCGGGCATCTAACCAACAGGTGCAGAAGACGCAGAACTCCATATCCACTCCCCGCAAAAGTGACTCCCGGAGGCCAATGACCTCCCAGAGGATGCGGCTACTCTCTCCGCCGGAGACCTCGGATCTTGCACATGTATGACGCAGTCTCAAATACCACGAGGCGTTTCACCGGAGAATAATTAGTGGTTTCGGCAAACAGGGCTTGTTCTTGTTGTGAGTTTTTCATACCAGCCGTTTGATTCGACATTAACCAAACCTGGACAAATTGTGTAGCTCTGATGTCTTCCAATTTCTGGACTTTGTAAAAATATGGATCGCTCATGGTAATTTGGCATGTTTAAAGCCGAGTTGTCAGCAACTGGTAAGGCGTATTATTATATGCGCGCTTTACAAAGAAATTTTTGAAACGCATTATCTTTGGTATTACTTATTTGCTTGCAAGAAAAATTTTGCTTCACGAATGCATATTAGAAAAGATCAAAAATATTGTCGATTCTATAAACGCGTTTTTAGACTCGAGTCGCACATAAGTCGTTTTATAACCACCGAATGTGCTGTAGGTCCGAACGATTGTCGGTTTACAATGTAGGTGGCAATAATTTGAAAATTTCTTACGAATTTATAAAGCATCAAGCGATACTATCTAGCTTCGAATTTTTTCTGACGACTTTTTTTACTTCGTTTCATTCGAATCACTACTCATCCTAGCGTAGGCTAATGTAAATTTTAGGGGCGGAAATGAAATGTGTGCTTTTTCGTTTTCGATTTAATAAGCCTTAGCCTAAAACTAAGGTCTCTATATGACCCATGTGTTACCTTGTCTGATTTGAGTGAAAATTTCCATGGCGTGAAATCAAGAACGGAAAAGCAAGCATTTGATTTCCGCAACTAAAAGTTACATTGGCCTACGTTACGATGAAAAGTGATTCGAGTGAAACGAAGTAAAAAATTCATCAGAAAGACCTCGGAGGTAGATGGTATCGTTTGATGCTTTATTCCTAAGATATTTTGAAATTATTGCCAGCTACACTGTAAAACTACAATCGTCGGACCTACAGCATATTCGGCGGTTATAAAACGATACCATTTATCTCCGAAGTTTTTCTGATGAATTTTTTACTTCGTTTCACTCGAATCACTATTCATCTTATCGTAGTATAATGTAACTTTTAGGTGCAGAAATGAAATGCGTGCTTTTCCGTTCTCGATTTACTAAGCCTTAGCCTAAAGCTAAAGTCTCTATATGACCCATATGTTACCTTATCTGGTTTGATTTAAAAATTGCAATGGCATGAAAAAGCGATGGAATGTTAAATCCCCGTGATATCGCTTGGTATAGGGAAATCGAAAAAGTTGTACAGTCGAATAACGGCCAAAGGACAAGAGTTCAGTGATTACAGCAACATAAAGTGTTTGCATGAACGTAGTAGAGCTTATTTACGTTTGATCTCATTGTTTTGTAAGCGTCTGATAGTTACGTAAAACAACTTGTGTGAAAACCGGTTATAAGACTTATACAACAAACTGGTCTGACCTAGCTAGGACGAGTATTCAAATTTAGCGATCGTCAAGTGACTATATAAGCTAAAGGGTGTCGTCCTCTAGTTCAGTGTCGTTTTTTTCATCATCCACCAACGACACACCACACCGGATCACAACGTTGAATATTCAGAACAGGAATTGAAAATTGGTTATATTTTATGATTACTGATTTTCATATTGGTTTATAATGGTGAACCCGACGTTTCGATCACGACGGCCTCCGTTGTTTAAGGCTTTCTCGGTCCTCGTGGGACTTTCGCTGACGATCCTCAAATCTCCAGCGATTCGGTCATCAACCGTTTTCAGTGCATTCAGGATTCACGAGGCTACTAGATCCGAGGTGCCCTGGTCCATAACAACAATTTCGTTCAGATCAAATGACCGACGACGATCGTACAACCATTTCAAAGGACCGCAACTCCATACGCTGACCAATCCCTTGTCAACGTCATACACGGTCAATCCCGGGTGCCTCAATTTCACATTACCCGGTGTGTTGGATCAAGGCCACAATCGAAGAGAAGTGACAAGCCTAAGGGTTCTACTACTGATCGGCGGTATCGAACAAAACCCAGGACCAATCAACCTGTCTCAGCAAACGAAGGACACGCTGGCCGGGATGCTGCAACTCCTTAAGGCAAGTGACAAGTCGTTCGTTTTACCGCCAACCCGAGAGGAGATGATCACAGTGCTGACGCCATTGGGGCTTGACGTCCTCTGGCTGGTGCACAGTCAATTCAGAATTGCCCAGTTCCAAACCGCCGCTGGATCGGGTCACATCGAACGTCCTCAAACTATCACTTCGGTGTGTCAACTCAACCAGCTACCGCAATTCAATCCCAAGACACCGCAGTCTTGGTTCAACCAGGTCGAGTAAATCCTCGGATTAATCGACGACGGCCTCAAGAAGCGCAATGTACTCCAGGTCATCTATAATGCGCTGATCCACGAGTCAGGGGTCGACATAAACGCTGGATACGGTGAAATCAAACGAACTTTGATCAACTACCACGCCGACAGTGACAACAAACGACTCCGCAAACTCCTCGCAGAGAAGGACCTCAATGACCGCAAACCATCAAGCGCTTTTCACGAACTCCTCGATCTGGCCACGAATAGTCAAGATCTTGTCCGCTTGCGTTTTCTCGAGATTCTACCCGAGCAAATACGCCTCACATTGGTCTCGATGGACAACGTATCGCTTGAGCAAGCGCCACGTATCGCCGATACCATGGTGGAGATGGCCGACCCAAACTTTGTCAGTCAAGTCTATCAAGCCACACGCTCGAATCTAACTATGACAGGTACCCGGCAACCCCCGAAATCTAGCCACACGTCCACGGAAAAGTAGCAAGCCTCGATTCAGCAACAAATTAGCGACCTGGCCGCAGCCGTCCGCAGATTATCCTTCCGCGATTGGTCATTCAGTCGTGGGTCATCCGGACGTTCACACAACAACATTGATGATGGCCGCCACCGTATTCAACACAACCTGCCACGATCCCAAATGCGTCGACGATCAAACGGGTGTGCTGGTACCATACCAATTTCGGAGTCAATGCCCAAAGATGTGAAGGTCCGCAGTTCTGCTCCTTCGACACGAAGCCCGGTACCTTAACGACCAGGGAAAATAGTAGTCCCCACCGCCGGGGCAGCAAGGGGCAGTCAACGCTGTGCTCATTGGGGCAACACCAATCGGGCGCTTCATCGCAGACAGCGGCAGCTCTCCTTCCTACCTGCCCCCGTCTCAATTACCGAACACCTCTCCCGTCCGCCATTGCTCGGTCGACGGTATCGCGGTCGGCACACCCGTCGCGATCAAGGGTATGTGCGACCTTTCCGTCAAACTCACGGGTTTTCCCCAACTGTTCCAGTGGATTTCTTACGTTGCTGATGTCGCGCACCCAATCCTCGGTCGGGACTTCCTCCGTCATGATGCTTTCGCTGCCGCCTGCGTCAACAACCACCTGATCCCGACAGACAACGCAAAGTCTCCTTCGACATGCTGCTCAACGACTACGAAGCCTGAATCAACCTCCTCGGCTATTCGAATCGAAATGCCAGATGAGGCGGCTAGGATCAAGCAGCTCCTTAGTGGATTACCCATTATCTTCCAGCCAATCGAGGCTATCTCACCTGCACTCCACGGTATAGAACACCACATCGTCACAAACGGACCGCCATGCTTCGACCGTCCCCGTCGCCTGGACGGACACAAGCTTACGATCGCAAAACAGGTTTTCTCCGAGTGGGAACAACAAGGCATTGTCTACCGCGGTGAGTCCCCTTACGCGTCTCCTCTACATATGGCTCCGAAAGCGGACCCCAAGACACCGTACCGCCCGACGGGCGACTACCGGAAACTCAACTGCCAAACGGTCCCCGATCACTACCCGATGTCCAACCTAACGGACCTTTCGGGCGACTTACATGGGGCAACGGTTTTCTCGAAGCTTGACCTCGCTTGCGCCTACACGCAGATCCCACTCGTGGTGCAGAACCAACCGAAGACAGCCGTCACTACACCGTTCGGCTTGTTCCTGTTCAGGCGCATGTTTTTTGGCTTTCTGCGACGCCGCCCAAACTTTTCAACGACTCATGGACTCAATTCTGGGGGAATTGCCATTTGTCAAGGTCTACCTCGACGACATCCTTGTCGCAAGCCGGTCAACGGACGAGCACCACAGGCACCTTTATACGGTCCTCACACGACTCAACGACCACGCCCTACTATTATGTCCGGACAAATGCGTTCTGTTCAGCCACAAGGTCAACTTCTTCGAAGACGAGATCGATGCCGAGGGCGTCCGGCCAATACCCTCCAAGGTCAAAGCCATCCTCGACGACCCGAACCCGGAGACAACGAAGGCGCTCCGCGGTTTCCTCGGCATAGTTGGTTTCTACCACCGCTTTGTACCAGGTTTCTCAAGGATAGCCGCCCCACTTACGGATTTGTTACAGGGCAAAATCGAAAAAGGGAAATTCCGTTTGGACTGGTCGGATGACAGCCGCGAGGCATTCAGCTCAATCAAATCGGCCGTAGCAGCGGCCGTGAGGCTTTCGTTCCCCAATCCAAAGAGCCGACTCCAGCTGGTCACCGATGCGTCCGGCGTCGCCGTAGGTGCAGTGCTCAACCAAGTGGTCGACGGCACTCCGGAGCCGTTGGCGTTCTACTCGGAGAAGCTTACGCCACTCGAATCCCGCAAATCAGCCTTCGACAGAGAACTTCTGGCAATCTACAAGGCCCTGAAGCACTTCTCCTGGCTCCATGGCTCCGAGTTCACCGTGCGCACTGACCACAAACCCCTGATCAGCGCCCTCTCGATGGCTAATCCCTCCGCTCAGCAGTCTCGATGGTTGTCCTTCATCTCGGAGTTCGGTTGCAACATCGAACACGTCGCCGGTGCGGACAATATTGTGGCGGACTCTTTATCCCGTCCAGTGTGCGCAATCACCGCAGCGTTCGACGCCGATCTAGCAACGGCTCAAGCAACTGACGACGAACTCATGCGATTTGTGAAGTCCACATGCCTGCCCGTGAAGCAACTGACGATCAACAATGAGACAATTTACTGCGACGCCTCAAAGCCGCAACTACGACCCTACGTCCCACCTAGTATGCGGCGTCAAATTTTCGAAGCCGCGCACAATCTCAGCCACTCAAGATCCCGGGCAACCCTTTACCAAATCGCCAGCAGTTACATCTGGCCTGGGATGAATCGTGAGGTCAAGCAGTGGTGCCGTGAATGCCTTGATTGCCAAAGGAACAAGGTCAGTCGTCACACGAAGACTCCCGTCTGCACGATTCCTACTCTTGGCCGGTTCCACACGATCCACATTGACATCCTTGGTCCTTTTCCACCTTCCCTTGGCAACCGCTATCTCGTCACGGTGATCGACCGATTCACCCGGTGGCCCGAAGCCATCCCAGTCGCAGACATCACCACGGAATCCGTCGCTTCCGCCCTCATTTCTGGATGGATCAGCCGCTTCGGAGTACCGCACGTCATTATCTTGGACCGTGGGGCACAATTCGAATCCGTCCTCTGGTCAACGCTCATGGATCAGCTGGGAATTGAACGACGGCGCACTACTTCCTACCACCCGACATGCAACGGCGCTGTAGAACGGTTTCACCGAACGCTGAAGACCGGACTAAGGGCCCACTGCAACGCCCTGTTCCTGGATGCAGTCACTTTCCTTGGTACTGCTCGGAATCCGAACGGCACTCAACGACAAAGGCTTCACCACTTGTCAGATGGTCTTCGGTGCTAACGTCGACATTCCTCACTGCTACTTCACACCTACATCGACGCCTGTGGAAACGATCGCTTCCGACTTCGTACGAAGCCTGAAGGCTACAGTCAGTCGCCTCAATGCTCCCGAACGTCGTCACTCAGTCCCCTAGTACGTTCCAAAGGATCTACGCATAGCCCGATACGTGTGGGTTCGAGACGACTCGATCAAAAATTCCCTTCAACCCCGTTACCGCGGCCCGTATGAGGTCAAGGACCGTGACGACAAAACTATTTGCGTGAACGTAGGGAATATCGATGACAGTGTTAGCCTGGACAGAGTCAAAGCAGCGTTCCTACACGATGCCGCGATGGAGACTGCTACGCCAACCGATGACCTTACCGTTACCCATCCTGAAATCGGCAGCGTCATTATAGCAAAGTTTCCTAATTGGCCCGGACTCATCATTTCTGCCGACAACACGGAGTTAGCAAATCACAAAAGGCCAACCGATTTCATAGTCGTCAAATTTTTTGGTATAAACCGATTTGCGTTCGTTCCCCGATCCGCCACGCAACCACTCGCCCATGCGAAGCCCGTAGTCAAATGTCCGGATCTACTTCGTGTCCTTGATCTCGCTTACCGTCACATAAATAAACCTTCCGTCGCTCCGGTTTCTATGAAGAAGTCAGTGACATTTGTAACGTGTAACCGTCAACCAAGGTGAGCGCTCCGCTTAATAGAAAAAGGCTCTGTAAGCGTCTGGTAGTTACGTAAAAACAACTTGTGTGAAGACCGGTTATAAGACATACAACAAACTGGTCTGACCTAGCTAGGACGTGTATTCAAATTTAGCGATCGTCAAGTGACTATATAAGCCGAAGGATGTTCGTCCATAGTTCAGTCTCTTTTATTTCATCGTCCACCGACGACACACAACACCGGATCACAATGTTGAAAATTCAGAACAAGAATTGAATGTTGATTATATTTTATGATTACTGATTTTCATATTGGTTTTTAGTTTAACCTGTGTGGCTTTTACGCTACACATGTATCTTAATACTTTTGCGGACTTTTCAAACAAGATTAAATGTTAAACAAAACAAGCTTTAACATCTTGCGAACTTATTCCGAACACAGTGATATATTATGTAACATTACGTGCACTGACATCACCTGAACATTCCACTCCTAAAAGTGTAGTAATATTTTCTCTATAAAATGAAATCAACAATGGGGAAATACAATTAATTTCGAATTTCTTTTTGCGGGAGGGATTGCGTTGAAAATTTAAAATATCGGCGCTGCGCTAAGGACCCCTAAAAATTTGGTTGGGGGTTAGTGGTAGGCATAAACACCGAAAGTTTTGCTAAAACGGTGTCCCATATTCCCGGATTTTGTTTAGTTTCAGTTAAATTATGCTATTTTTTATCAATTTTTTTGCTAAATTTTGCTAAAAGTAGCAAAACTTTCAAAGCGAGGGGGAATGGCTAAATTAATTTTGAACGAATTAGAGGGTCCGAGCTTTGTGAAGAGTAAACCTTATAGCTATAGACACTTATGCAACGAAGTCTAGCAAATTTCGACCCTGGACCCCCCTCCCAAAAAAATCAAGCGTTCTACGCATCTTAATATCGGTCCAGGCATTTTAGACCGGGAACTCGATACTATCACGTCGTGCTTCCGGAACAAGCGTAAGTGGTTGTATTGACACATACTTAATGCATTGGGACTCTATTGGCGACCACTACCACCAAAACTCGACCCATTCAGTCATGAAACTCTGAGCCCACTAGTCGATCAATACAAAACGTAGTGTTGACAAACTTCGAAAATAATTAGTTTCGACATAAAAATGAACAAATTTGTGGTGCGTATGGCGTGGTGGCCGATTCGATTTTTGATTTTAGGCTGTTTGCATCGGTTATGAACATGTTCTAGATTAGACAAAAGTTTTTTCCTCTGGCACGTATTTGGGTAACCTCATTGTGGACCTTATCAGGGTTGCCACTAACCCTGAATTTGTGGGATCAGTTGAAGAATTTACCCCCCCCCTCCCAATAACTAAGGGACCTCTTTGTGACCTCTATTTGAGAGACTGTGCCGGAATCTCGAAAAGCAATGCTTCCAATTTCCTCCATAGTGACTACAGAATGCATTTCCAACACAAAACATCCTGAGAGTGTACAACGCTCTAGAAAACCAAAACAATTCAACGCCTGAGGTAATTGGCGAATTTCGTTAGCAAATACTAGCTGGAATAACAACTGTGAGTAAATATTGCCTTCATAATTATAAATTTCACCTAGGTATAGTATTGTAACATGAGGAATCGTGTGTATCGACGGATCCATATAAGACGAGTACGAGCGTCGATCAAATATCTTATACACCACTATCCTGAGAGATACTAGTGAAATCGTTACAGATGTTTAAATGTTTCTCGTATATATTAAAGCAGCAGAGCTTGTTTGGCAGCGTTGTCAGATATGAATTATAATGCAGCTGTATAATGTTAAGGTTTAAAAAGTACAGTCGGTTTTGCCTACACCCAACACTATCAAGTTTATATAGTACATATTTGTTTTGCATACATATGCGTATAAAGTTGATATATAAATCTACGAGAAGCAGCTCAATATCTACCATATGAATGATGCACTCAACTAATTGATGTGCAATGCGCTACAGGAAAACTGTGGCTGTCTTGTCCCGGCGGCCCTCCGTTGCTTGAAAAGTTTAAGGACGCACCCTTCCTTCTTGTTGGTGCGCCCTGTAATATAAATTCTAGTGAGAACGGAATTTTTCACCCCGTCATGGTCCTTTGGAAATTAACATCGCCAGGTTCGGAGCTTCGTTTCCGCCCGGCCAGTTGGGACTCCTGTTTGGCCGGACCCGTTTTTAATCGGGTGTCCGGCTGCTCAATATAAAGGATACATGCGATATAAAAATAGAGTAAGAAATATGAAATAAGCGCTACGAAGAATTCCTAAAACGAACCCAAAGCTTTCGAACTGTGAATTAATAATTCGACCTTTGACTTTGAGGTTTGAACGGGCCTGAATTGTTCGACCGGGTCCGGCCCGTTGGAAACCGAGAGCTGCCCATCCCGTTGAAAAATCGTATTTCGCCGCGTCCGGCTCAGCCCGGGTCTGCAACATTTAGTTCTAACTAAGAATGGTCAGTGTGTATTGGCGGTTCGCCTGGGCCAGGTTAGACCGGCTATTGGGCGAATTTTTCACCCTAATGTATAAATAGCATTAAGCATAAATGGCGGATATGACGACAAATTCTAAAATGGTATAGCTGTGATAAATGTACTGAAGCGCCTTCGTACTGACTAAACAGCGGATTAGAGGCGTAGGGTACAATAAGCATAACACATGTGGTCTTCAATAGATTTTAATATTTTTGTCTAAACTATCATTTTGTTTTTGCTATCACCTTTTGTGTTTTTTGTCAAGAAGGAATAAAATTTTATATAAACGCACGGCGTCACCGGCTCAATTTATTTAACAAAATACATATCCTAACATTTCTACACATATTTAATACCAAGGCTCTTTTTGTTATCGGTACTATCTATACGAATATGATGCATGAACGTTGGTATAGACGGCCCCGGCCATCCGCTTTCTCACATTTGTTTTAATAGGGCACAACGGTAGATAAATCCCATGTAAATTCGAAATTGATTTAATCAGATTTGAAAACTCTCCAAGACCGCAACTATGAAAGTGACTGTGCACTGTATCGATACGAATAATATAATTGCTTAGTTATGTTTATTTTCAGATATCTTGCCATTTGCCATGCGCTTCAATATAAACTATGGTCAGTTCAAATGGCAGTCGGAGTTTTAGCTGGAATATGGATCGTATCGGCAATTATATTTTCGCCGTGGGCTATATTCTACCACGAAGTTAATCATCCGGTCTATAGTCCGTCAAATGTTGTTCCAAACGTAACCTACGCAAAATTATGCTTTGCTCCAACGTTTAAATATCAGCAATACTTTTTCCTATTCACAAATCTACTATTTGCATTCCTTGTACCGCTGCTATGTATTTCAAGTTTGTATGCTGCAATTTTTGTTCAAATTTTCGTTGTTCGTCGTAAAGGACCGGCATTGGCCATCGATAAAGGTGCCGCCATTCGTGAACATCGTCTCCGTATTCGTATAACGCTTATGATGGGTGCGGTGATAGTTGTTTTCGCATGTTGCTGGCTGCCGCTTTACGCTCTTTTTGCATTGCTTAATTTTGGTGCACCCGCGTGGCGTGAATCTGTATCTCTCAACGCAATCGTGCGACCACTTTTTCAATGGCTATCGCTTGCTAATAGCTGTCTTAATCCGTTTTTATACGCCCGTTTCAGTGCAAAATTTCGTAAAGCCTTTTCGAGTATCATCGTTCATCCGTGCAGGCGCCGTGTCCGTCATATACGCCAAGCGACTCGACAAAAAATACGCAAATATTCAACATATTCAACGTCAAGACGCGCGTCACGTATGACACAATCGATGCAACAACAGCGCAAAAGCTACGGAGGCACTGACAGCAACGTACGAAGCAGTTGTCATATCGAACACAGTGTTTCCCGGTCACGAAGTACTGTCCGTGGCGTAAAATGTCAGCATAGACGGCCGAATATTTTCGATTTCGATAAATATTCACACGAGCTTAAATCATCTGTTGTCGCTATACCTCCGGCTAGCAGCGCGTCATCAATATCTGTAACAACATACGATATGTCACCGACAAAATTACAAGCCTCAACAAACAATTCGAACGATACTAATCTCCCATCGCTTAGAACTCCAACTTCGGCATCCGCTAAACGTCATGGAAGCTTATGCAATGTAGTGCAGAGACGTGACCCTACAGCTACTGATGCTACTACTTGTAATCTGGACAACGGATTTAGCAGCCACAATTATTATTACAAAGCCGGTCGACGAAGCATACCAACGACAATGTACGACAATGAACATCAAGCAACAGCAACTACTACACTGACCACTCCAGAATCGCTAATTGTTACAACAAGTAGCAGCGAAGATGGTCATACAACGCTAATCGCGGCTTCAATTCTACCAAACGAAGTAACGCCATCGTCGTCATCGGCTTTGTCGAAGCGATTTCGGCTCAATAAGTCGCTTTCAACCGATCATCAGCCACGGTCATCACCATCATCGTCGTCGCCGCAAAATAAATGCTCGACGGTTTTAATTCTAAAGAAACTTCGTGAAATTGAAATTCCTCATACCGGTCGATTTTCATCTAACTATAGCGAGATTGAAAATAAATTATCAGCAGCGACGATGTATGGGTCAGTAAACGCCGGTATGTCATCATATTGTCGGGGATCCTCAGCTCAGCTAAATGAACGATTTAAAACATCGGCCGTTTAAAAATAAACAAATTACTATTATGTCAAATTCAATGAAGAACATATTTTAATGATTTGTGTATTTACTACATTAGTAATATCGTCATTGGTGTCGAAGATGGTTGATGTTACTAGATGAGTGACAGTATAAACTTAGATTAAGAATTGCGCTATTATTGTGCCCTACTCCATGACAAGCAGATTTTAATGATTTGTGTATTTTACTACATTAATAATATCGTCATTGGGGTCGAAGATGGTTGATGTTACTAGATGAGTGACAGTTAAGAATTGCGCTATTATTGTGCCCTACTCCATGACAAGCAGATTTTAATGATTTGTGTATTTTAATAAACAGTACCTAATTTCGTAAATTGTTTCATTAATATGGTCCCCTGAGAATCGGCTAAGCTCGATTAACGATTTAAAAATCGGCGGTTTAGGAAAGAGAGATGTTGCTGATATGTTCACTGTTAATTTTAGTACTGAATATTGCTAAAAGAAATATTTCCTATAAGATTTTAGTACTGGAAGTAAAGAAAGGAATATTATTTTTACCATTAAGAAGAATTTTGGAATTAGAGAGATTATTTTTATATAAAGGAAATTATCCCTCTATGCATCAGTAAACTTAAGCTGCGCCGCTTACCAACTTCTTTTGGCAAAAGCAAATGCGATTCCGTTGTTCACTGAACAAAAATTTCATTTTTTGTTTAAGAACAGAAATTTCTCCGTTTCATATTTCATACATTATAATTTGAAAATGTTAGCGAACACATTGATGTTAAAGTACCGGGTCCGAATTGCGTTCGCTAATGGATGAAACAGAAAAATGTCAAAATTGGGTGCAGCTATTGAAATACGAGTTTTGTTCTCTAACAACGTTTTGTACTTGGTATCAAAAGAGCATAATCGGCGGCTTATCTTAAGTTTACTCTTGCATTAGTATATATACGAAAAATTATAAAAAATATTTTTTAAAAGAAATTGGTACTGAATATTCAATACTAATTTCCTTACTATTAAGGTAGTTTTTCCTTTACGACATTATTCCTACATTTAAAGGAGATTTTCCCTTATGACAGTGGGAAATAATTTTCCAACTATATTAGCAACAAAATTGTTTCAACATATTAAGGAAATTGTCCCTTATGATAATAGGCAGTAATTTCGTAGCTAGTAAGAAAATTTTTCCAAATATATAGGAATCATTCCTATTTTAAACATAATTAATCATAATATCCGGTATGCAAGATATAATAATCATATGATAATGTCAGGTATGAAAGATAAGCATTACATCAGCCCAGTAGGTTGACTTTGTTGATGCTAAATCTAAACACTACTAATACTGAAAAATGCTTATTAGAATGATACCGGTTATGTTACGTTTGTCGTATGCATTAATATTCTATAGCTAATCATGTGTATACCTAAATGTGATTTAGGATTATGAATATACGTCGCACCAATATGAGTTGGAGAAAACACGCTATGAAGCTTTCATCATAACAAATGAAACGAGAGTTAGTGCATTTTTTCTCTTTTACAAATGATTTACTTTTAAATCAGCTTTTTGAAAAGCCTTTCGGTTACTCAATGTTTGACATTTCACAGTTAAGAACGAGTGGGAACTGATATCTGTCCGAAATATTTTTTCACAATAATAATTTCTCCAAATATTACATAGAATCCTTTATTGAATCCCTGCGCATGGAAAGTAATATAAGCCCGAAACTGAACATCTAAATAGCTTCTTTTTTTTACACCGTAATCGCATTCATATTATATTATGTCATTTATATCATGTGCTCGGAAGTTGGACTATTGTAGTTGTGCTAACTGTCGATAATGTAAGCGTTGATAGTTATTGTAACCCCGTTATTCTAGCTGCTAGATGCCTATTTTACAAACGATGGCCGCAAGCATTTTTAGAAAATTAAATACCCCAAAATCAGAGCATTTTAATGATCCACACGTTGAAAATAGCGTGCTGAACCATCTTCTATCAAAAAGCTTGTTAAAGGGTAGTAACGGGGTTAAAGAAGCTTTGGACCACAAAATTCTAAGCGTATTCCCTGTCTTTAAGTATTAAGGAATATATTCCATTGCATTGTTTTAAGAAAATTTAGTCCTCTAAAAATACTATATTACATTATATGCTTCCGGAACCCATATTAGTGTAAACACAAAACTAAAATTAACCACACGCGCAATTGTTGGATGCTATGAGATTAGCGTAATAAATTATTGAAACAGAAAATTTCTGAATCCAAATCACAATCTGCTTACAGTTTTCTTAATCGTGATATCAAAATTACGCAAAAACGAAGATTACAATTTATGGAGAGGTCATTAATGTAACCGATTTCTAAATAAGTTAACGTGAAATGCGTATAGCTGTGCAATACGAAGGATTGGATATTATTAAACATAACTGGCAATAGAGTTGCAATATTTCTGCCATTTGAGTCGTTGCGATTTTGGCTGTGATATACATGTGAGAAAGAGACTACATTTTTAGCCTAGGCTGACGGCACATAGTGGCCTGCTCAATATTCCTTTCCGAATTGTCTGCTCGGCTGCAGCTGACTGCTGCTCGGTTCGGCAGGAACTCTATCTGCATGCATGGGGTGGTTTCCTTCCACAGGTTTGAGGACAAGATTGAAATTCAGCAAGAACAGTATAGTATATACTGAAACAGAATCTGGCCTGCGGCTATGACATTTGTAATATGTCAAATAATCTCTGTGCGCCCTTATATTACTGTTCAGAATCGATTCAGAAGAGAAGCACATTGCTACGACACAAAATACCGTTTGCGAAAACAATACAACTGGTTGAGTCCGGATGTAGGTAGACCATCTTGTACTGACCGACTTTAGCCACAATCATTTCAGATAATAAGTGGCTTACAATGCGTCAGCGATGTATGAACACAAACTACGAAATATATATATATGCAAACACCTGCGCCAGATCCAGGTCACGTCTTGGTTACCATAATTTGCAAGACCTGTTACATAATTGATCGGTGCTCGATTAAGATAAAATGATGCATTATATAACAATTACCTCTCTCTCTTGTAGATGCAATACATTGTCTGAGAGCAAAAACATAGTAAAACGACATTTTCAAGCCCATTGCTCATATTTAAGTTTCTGTATTTCCATAATTTAAATCATAATGTTCAGGTTAGCTGTGTTAACTGTAAACGTTAAAAGTAAGCTACTCAGCAGCTATCGATATGGTTCTAAAATATAAATGCTTTTCGTGCAGTCGCCCTTAGCACCGTCGTTGACGGTGCAGAATGCAACAACTTTAGCAACTTTGTTACATACAAGTGCTTATGCGTAATCAACGTGGGTTGCCCTGAGAGCTGCTTCCAGGGGCCGCTACCTCATCAAAATCCGCGATAGATGTTTTCGGGCGACTTTCAACAGCCTATTCTCACCATTTTATCAGATTTCAACTAGGTTCATATACCCAGCATCGTGTTCTCTCTCTATTTGATCTGGAGATTTATTGACTAATCCTATTATTAACACTACTGGTTATCGTTTAAAACGCTTAGTAACAACATTTAACCCACCAGATATTTTATTACTTGCAAATGTCTGTGGTTCGAAACAACGTATAAGATAACATTTCAAGGCATTACATTGACACAACACGAACATTCAAGACTGCTGGTTTGAGCCAGAGAAGAATTAGGCAACGTGGATTCGCCTAGTCGGGACGAGTTAAAGTTGAAACGGCACTCCTACCACTTTTATCACTGACTCGGACTGTCTAGATTAAAGGAAATATAGTGTAGATTTGGCGTTTTTTTGACGGGGGGGGCTGATGCACGTTCATTCTTCTGTGATTACTCCAGCGGTCCTTTCCATTCCATAGGCACCTTTTATACTTGTTAACATCGAGTTCCTTTATTGTGTCGCTGTAGAGTTTTAATTTTTTTCGTATTTCAGTGCTTAATTGCGGGTGTATAGTCGATGGGTATATGGTTATGTATTTATATTTACTATATTTAAATTTTTTTATAAACATTATAGATTCGACATCGCATTGCATTCGATTATGTTTTGCTGCTACAATTTTTTTAATATCTACCGCACATATTTTGTCTATCGATGGCGTGGTGGTGCCGTATAATTCGTATAATGTCGGCGATTCGGCAATCAATTGTTTTTTTGTGAAGAAGCATTTTGAAGAAGCGCCGCTTAAGACTAACAATTGCTGCCGAAAGTTTTATAGTGAAATATTATATAATACTAAAAGTTCAGTGTTTTATGTGGGTTGGTAAATGATCATGAAATTGTATTATTTGTTAGGCTGCAGTGTCAAAAAAGTAGTTATTTTGTATCTTTTACGTGCGTATATCGTATAGCGATGTAGTTTTGTACTTATAATATATAGAAAATAGTTATTTTGGCAGCGTTGTATAAATACATTCATTGTATAAATAGCATAAATTTGAATTGTGTAAACGTTCGAAACCAAAGTAATTCGGTAAAACAATTCGAACAACCCGGGTTGGTGTTGCGGTTTATTGTTTAGGTGTGGATAAGTAATGGTTTACTTTTTGAAGTCAGATGTACCAAACGGGCTAGTCTGGCGTGGGATATGCTAATTAGATAGCGTGTATCCTTAGTGCAAATGCAATAAATTTTGGCCACGTATATATACTATTCCGCTCTCGACACACTAAGCAATAGCATTAGCTTAAGTTTAACTATATGTCTATGACACTCACGTCAAATTTTTCCTACTCTGTCATGGGCGGGGGGATTGCCACGAATCCCTAGTTCTTGCCACGAATCCCTAGTTCATTATTTGTGTTTTGAACTTAAATTGTGATTTGTCTCGGTAAAATTTTGCCGTTAATTAATGTTTGTTTTGTGACATAGTTCGTTTGACCATCAATGTAGACGTGAGCAAATTGCGTAGGAGCATATATAGGTCAATTTTTTCGTATTTTTTACGTTGTGGTAATGTCACTTGCCACATTTTCAAGAAAAAAACCGGCAGGCAGTTGATGTGTTTCCAAAGTGACCAATAACGTATTTTCCTAGCAATGTATATGCGACTAGTAAAAGAAGACGTGGTTCATTGACTTATAAGTATATACGCTAATAAAACAATAACAATAAATATCTGTTTAATTGTTGCCTATGTAGCACTCTCCATAAGATTGAGCTGGGAAAATGGTAGAATACACAGATAATGTTGGTGCACCGTTGATTTGCGTTGCGAGGCCGTGATAAATTTCGGTTCCCCATTCCAAGTTAAGATGTTTCTCATTTTAAACGGTAGTTATGACAGTGAGAAATGAGTGTCGTTAGACATTGGTTCACACGGTTCAATATTAGGTAAGTGTTACAGTTAAAAGTGCCGCGAGAGGAACAGTTGTTTGCCGCGTGAATTTTTTTTGATTCTAGGTGTCGAATATTTTTTTCAAGCCTTTGTGTCAAACCAGCATGAAAATTTTTCTAAGGAACTGTGTACGCGACGTTGATACCTAATATTACGTTGAGTGGCACATAACAGAGGAATTTACAATAAGTGAGATAGCCTAACTGAAAAATGGAATCTCAGATATTTGAAGCACCAGCCTTGAGAACTGTAATTTCTTTTATCTCGTATCTTTTAAATTTGCGACGAATTTGGGTAAGTCCCTGAACTCTATGAACTGAAATAGCTTAAAATTTCTATTTACTGGTGCAACATATGCGGCCTTGTTGTACGATACCTTAGCGATACGATGAAAATTTAACGATTAGTAGTTATTTTTTGTGTGTACCGTAGATGTTTATTGTGATAGCGAAATGATACCTTTGTATATACAAAAATGTTTTGAACATCAAGCTCCGTAGCTTCCGACGGGATATATAAGAAGGCAGTACATACTTTAGATAAAAATGAGCTACAAATATATTCCTTAAACTTACAAATAAACGAAATATGATTACCGTCGATTTAACTAAAAGTAATGGCAAACAGTAATTAATGGGCCGTTTATAGTTTATAGCTAACATTCCCATTTGACGGGCGCGTAGTTTTTTTACACCACGTGCATTATTCCCTGCTGCATTGGCAGATCTGTAAGGATGCCTAGACCAATAACGGTGCTGTGACCTGTTAAGTGTCGATGTAACGTATTCAGAATAAATAAAACAATTACACCAAGGCAACCCATGTAACTTTTAGGGGCTAAAGGGAAGTACATGCTACCCCGTTTTCGATATCCGTAGCTTGAGACTAAGTCGAGTGAGAGATGCAACCCCGGAACCCGTGCTTTAAGCTGTTTTTTCTAATGTTATAGCGTCAGGTCCTCATAACGTAATATGGGCCCCAATTTCCGATTATAAGTTAATAAAATAATGTACAAAATTGAGGAAACTAGAGCCATAGTTTGACTCAGTTTACTTATTTAATACAATACAAAGCGCCCGGCTCAAATTGACGTGGAAACTTGTTTTGTCTTCGTTGGAGTAAAAAAATGCCCAATGAGGTTTTTGTGCTCATTTAGGGCTCGGGAAAAAATAAGAAGAAATGGTGATATGTAGGTTTTTCTCAACTGCCTTGGTTGCTGTGCCTTGTGTCGTTTAAAAAAACACACGATACTTTAAAAAATATGCCTTAATACAACATTGGCGAGTCAGATCAATTCTAGATTCAGGTCAAAAAAATTTTCAGATCAATGAATCCCATTAGCCTACAAAGGTTTCAAGCTTACGATTTGATATTTTTCATTCAAAATCGTCGATTTTTGGCAATTGTTTTGGTATACCACGTTTAAAACTTAATTGTAAGTTGTCTAGCACTAACTACCTTTCTTGAAAATACGATTGGGCCTGTGCGTAAAAGTTGTCATGTATTTTGAAAATACGGTAAAAATGTTTTTGGTGCTTCTCGCCAATACCAGCGATAAATAAACATTGTTAAAAACTTTACACCAAGAACATTAATGGTCGGATTGTGTGACACTATTTAACTTCATACCTTTGGTTGAGGCTGCAAATTAAGAGTGTTCCCTAATATTTCTTTGCATATGCCGAGCGTCTCCCAAATTTGAAAAAAGAAAGAGCCGTCATAGTATCCAGCACGGGTCTGTTATTTTTAACGAAAACCACCAATAGGTCAGGCACAAGTGCTCTTGCATCTATAAGATTATATTTTTCACACAGTAGCCGCTACACAGGCTTCTTTTATAACCAGAAAGATCTAGGGTTGTGTACGCAATTTGGTTATATTATGGAAAATGCATTTGGTTTAAGAAATTGCTGATTTCACTGAAGACTTATAACCACTTAGATTGACATTTAGCCAGTTCTGGTGAATACTAGCATTTTTGGCGGTATGTTTTTTTCACGATTAGATGCACGACGTGCTTCACGTCTTACTGGTATCACGGTAGTTGACATTTTGTAATTAGTTGACGCTTTGTGTTATTAAGTAATGACCGGTTACTCAGTTAATAGGCCAACAGTATAGATTATAGTATGATCTATAGGCGATTAAGCCACCTTGTTATTCTCAAGTAAAATATAGTCGTTTTTGGTTACGGTGAATGTAATTTCGTGTAAAGTCGGGAAGTCAGAATTCCACATCGTTACAGTTGCCAACACACAACGGCATATCCTGACGTCATTATCATTGCTGCGGGGTCATAGCGTTTTATAAACACATAGATAGCTTCATCGACTGAAGGTTAGTTTCTACGTACAATAACTTATATCGTAAATAGGGTGCTCAATGCAATTAATGACGTAGTAAAATTTTTTATGGGCAATATGGTTTCCTTGATGAAAATGAAATTATGTAGCAATTGTTTCCATACTGGCTGGGGAGTACGGTCTTAAATTTTCGCCGTAAGATTGTTTCTAATAATAACCCCATTCTGCCTTAAGAATTATTCACAATCAAAATCCAGATTTGACTAATTTGAGATTTAAAGTAAAAAAATAAAAAATAATTTTTCTCATATTGTCAATAACTTGGATGTGAGGATTTATGTCGTTCATGACGTTCTTAGTGACCATATGGAGTACCGTTAGAGACTCGCATTATAGAATTGTTGAAGTATTTAGAGTAGATATTTATACTTGGAGCTCTACTATCAACTGTCAAGATGGGTCGGCGTTTTTACTTTACCATAACTGCATCTACGCTATTTATTTCATCCTGATTGTGGGTTAAAAATTTTTTTTGGGCCTCTTCAGTGCATTATTCTGCCTTCTGCCTAGTATATAAAGCAAAAGTTACGATGTAGGTCCTACGGTCTCCATTATATATCAGTTATAGTATTAACTAACGAGTATTTAGAATAAACAATACTTACGTAGTTTTCCCTGCTTGATTATAAATTTTGAAAGAGGGTTGTTTTGAACTGCTTTTATTAAAGTGTGGTGTCCTCCCGCAACATTAAATTTTTTTTGTCTGTGGGAGGTATGACCCTTCACCAGATTAATGTAAAATTTTTGCTACTTTGAAGTATAGTAGAATTTAATGGTGCTCTTAGTTTTATGTATTCGCTATCCCTTTGGTTTCTACATAAAATTGTCGTAAAGTCAACCAATATAGGCAAGTCTTTTTTGAACATTTCTTTTGGATGTCTTACGTTATAACTATGCTCAGAATCATTGCATCAAAATATACAGGTTAATGTGCGGAATTATCTCTTTGAGAGTTTCGACATTAGTGTTAAACGGCTTTATATCAGAATTGAACTGAAGTTAATCTACGAGTCCTTGTTTAAACACGCACTTAAAGTGAAATTATTGTTCTGAATTACGGAACTTTTCGTTTGACTGATGAAACTCGGGGCTTTAAATGCAAAAACTTGAAAAACGTTATTTTTTTTTACGTAAACCTGCATTGCTCGAAGTTTCTGAAGAAGTGGGCGTATGGCTCATAGGATTTACCAGCTTTAGCTGCTTCACCGTTCCGACCAACGCCACTATTGGTCATTGGCGTTAGTTTGTTATTATCGTTTATGGCGTCCAACTCTCAGCTGGTAAAAGAAAAGCTTACCTACTCTCAACGTTTCTAAAAAAACCTTTTGATGATATAATGGCAGTTTTCTTCTGGTGCGTATGCGGCATAATAAATGTACCACGGTGTTTTGGTCAGTTTATTCATGCAACGAATTTATTCTTGTCGAAAATTGACTTTACGCGCCTATAAAATTGTGAAACTGCAATTTTTTTTGTTTTCACATTTTCTTAACACCATAGACCGATATTTGTTTGTAATGCT